>BQNB010083599.1:5597-28997 GCA_026074375.1 Tanacetum coccineum | reverse complement strand
TCCTTTTAAAGTATATATTTTTTTAACATATTTTGCCAAGATATTAAGTGTCATTCGTCTACTTTTAAAAAGTCATTCGCATAATATTTTTGTGTCAATATAAACGAATCCAATTCTCGTTTATCAAAAGTCGGTCTAATCTTTCTCTGTAAACATATGTCTTGAGTCTTTTAATTATATCATTTAGATTGTTGTTTTTAAAATAATGATTGCATGTGTCTAGCTTCTAACTTTCTTTTAAAAGTGTCATACTTTAGAATAATAAAACCTAGAAGTGCATGTCTAATTCCCTGCTAATGTTTTGCTATATGTATATGTGCACTTCTCTACTAACTTTGTTTTGTAGCACACCAATATCTTGATTCCTTGGTGCCAAACAAGGGGGAGCATACACCGAGGGGGAGCACTTGCAAGCGTTTTGCTCATTTAAATTGCATCAAACTTCTTGAGCATCGATGGTAATTTATTTGATCCATGAATCTGTTAGTCAATATACAAGGAATGTAATTATCATGGGGATGTAATAAGTAAGGGAGAGCTAGGAGCTATGTGATTTAATAGCATTGATTTAGTTTAACCATGATGATAGAAGACTTCACTAGGATGATGCAAGCTCACCTTTATAGGAAAATAGGATTGGGGATTGTCAAATACAATGATGGGTTTATTCATACTCCAAATACCTCACCTCCTCCACTTCAAAGTCACCCTCAACCTTGAGGTCCTCTTCTCATACCTTCAACTTATATACTTGAAGTACCTACCTTCTTTTCAAGCCTTCTTCTCATTTCTTATAACCTCGTCTAAATTATCCAAGGAACACACAATCACCTTCACCTTTATTTCTCACACCTTCTCCTCATACCTCAAACCTATATACTCGGAGCACCTATCCTCTTCTCATTCCTCCAACATACATACCCGGCGCACGTACCCTCTTCTCATGTCTTCTTCTCAAACCTCCAACCTATATGCTCCAACCATAATCCACACTATACCTTTTTGCTTCGACAAAAGGGGGAGAAGGGAGTGTAAACGAGTAACTTTTAAACTCTACTATGTGCTATAGTTTACATAGTTTGTCATCATCAAAAAGGGGGAGATTGTTAGTGCAAATATTACGATATTTAATCTATACGATCTCTTTATGTTTTGGTGATGACAAACATGTAACTTGTAATACATAACGTAAAGTACGCAAGTTACTCGTAATCACAAATCATCAATGCATACATGCATCAACAACACTCGATGTCTCAAGTCTGCATCAACACCGACATTTGTTTGCACCCGATGTAAATCACATAAGGTATGTACAAACAAATTAAACTTGTAGGATGATCAAAGAAAAATATTTTTTTCTTAACCATTACATTTCTACAAAAGTATTTTTCACAAAAATAAATAAACACAAAATACTTTTTAATAAAAGAAATGTTTTATTTAAATATAAAATTTGAAATCTGGTTTTCCCCCCAAAATAGAAGCTTCTATACCAGATACAACCTTCCTCACAAAAAGACAAAAAATAGAGCGTAGTCTAGTGGCGGCCCCCTTATAGGGTCGGCGGCCCCCTAATATATCTGGGGCCGCCGGGACCGCCGTTGCCAGACTGTCAGCTTTCAGCTCCTATAAATAGTGGGTCACCTCCAACTATTTTCATAACCCTTTTGCACGATTTTCTTTCAGTTCTTTCTCTCTCTAGATCTCACTAAATCTCTCTAAATCTTTGATCATTCAACTTGGTTAATCTTGTTTAAATGTGATCAAATCTTCTATCCTTTCCTCAAGTGCAAGAGAAGAACTTCGGTCATCTTCAAGATCCAAAGTTATGTAGTCTAGTTAGTCCATTTGTAACATTTGTTACATATAGATCGAGTCCATGTCTTTCAATCTTTAGTAGTGTGTAGATCCAAATGATGTATATATTTGGATGGGTTGATTGTGTGTTGGTTAGTATTTTAGGCCACAAAATACATTTGTGAAGTGGTAGATTGGTTCTAGCTAAGATTAGGACTCGACATCTAGCTTAGTGTCGAAAAATAATGTAAACAACGCGGTTTATGTGTTTAGGCCATAAAATACAAGGTTTGTTATGTTGGGCCATAAAACATAATGGGTTTGGTTGTACCTGAAGAAGGACTCGACATCTAGCTTAGTGTCGGAAAATAATGTAAGCATTGGTATAAGGTTTTCTCCGCCGAAAGTGAGCTTGTTGATTAGTGAAGTAACTCTCGAGTTGGATAATCGAGGAGTGGAGTAGGGCGAAGAGGAGCTTTATGGCCGAACCACTATAAATCATCGTGTCGGTTTGGATTTTCTTTTACCTTTCTCTTTACTTATGTCTTTACATTTATCGCTTTACTTTTACACTTGCATTGTGCTTATGATTGTGTTAATTGTTGTGTATGTTGTGTTAGTCATGGTTGTGTACCTCTTTGTAGTAAACATTATGAGTGTGGATATATTGGTAGAATATGCGCTAGTAATTGTAAATCCATTACCAACACTTCTCATATTACGTCAAACTTGATTAGTGATTTGATACAAATGATCTAGTCTGAAATCCTCTTTTGGAGGCGGTCCCTTTAAATAGGGCGGCCCCCTGATGTACTAGGCGGCCCCCATATATTTATGGGACCACCGGCAGAGAAAGATATAATCTTTGATCTTAATTTTTTTTAAGGAAACGTATTCACCCCCCTCCCTCTACGGTTTCCACAATTGGTAACAGAGCCAGGTTGCTCTAGTTTTAAAAACGAATGGTTTTTAAAATAAAGTATGATCCATGTATCAAATTACCCATGAAGGGGGATTAAATATGAAAAGTGTTTTGTTGTTTGATTCGTACTAGTTTTGTTATTAAATATACTTCGTATACTAGCTTGAAGGAAATTTTTTTCAAAAGAACTTGGAAGTGTTAACTTATGTTAGTCTAAGTCGTAAGTGTAGAAATAATGTCTAAAACACGTATTTCATGTGCTGAAATAACTTTCTGAAGTCCTACGTCCCTACATTAAGTCACCAAATGATTTTATACTAAAATCGTGTTTTTGGGTCTCTGGTGGCGGTCCCATAAATGCTAGGGCGGCCCCCAAATATATCTGGGGGCCGTCACCTTTATGGGGGTCGTTTGTCTGTTTTAGCATAATTTAGCAAACTTCAAGCATTATTTTACTCAAGTTTGCTTAAAATAACTAAACAACCTTTTGATGGCGAAATTCACGACATCGATTCTCGTCGTGCTGGAAGGCTTCACACATTTCAACTACAAAAAATTAAAAATAAATCAACATCATATACCTACAGTTAGCTGCTAAATACGTATATTAATAAACTTAGGGTTTGTATTACCTGAAACAAGGAATTTATCTTCAGCCACCGGCGCCGACACCGCCGGTGACTATGATGGTACCGGTGATGGTGCTACATACACAAACACGTAACACTGAGTTGTTAATGATGGTGACGGTGGTTAATTATGATGACGGTGGTTAATGATGGTGACGGTGGTTAATTATGATGACGGTGGTTAATGATGGTGATCGGGTGACTGTGACGGTGGTGGTGACGGTACCACTAAAAGTGTGTGTCGAGAGTATAATCAGAGAAAAAGAAAAAAGAAAAAAAAGAAATAAAATTAGGCATTATATAAGGTAAGTGTGAATTTATAAAATTGTCCCTTGAAGAATGAAAGAAGTAACAAATAGGTCCCTGTAGTTTGGTGTAAAAAAGAGGAGGGGGATGATGTTTGATCCAACGGTTATAAATTAGTTTTCTAGGTTTTCCACCGAGATTAAGTTTTCTCATGATCCCATCTATCTCTCTCTCTTTCTCTCTCTCTCTCTCTATATATATATATATATATACATATATATATATATATATATATAATAACTATATATATATATTCTATATATAATTATATAGATATATAACATCTGGATCGCCTTGAAAAAGGTTTTATTTTGAGAAGATTGAGAAGGTTTTCAAAAATGATAGATTTTTAACTTTGATTCAAGTTTTTCAAGCGTAAAACTCATTTTAATGTGATTATAATTCAAAATGTGTAAAAAAAAAAACAATCAATGTTAAAAAATCTCTCGTTTTGCAATATATAGTAAAATACTTGAATCTCTATACAAATTTAAAAGAATCATTACCGGGTAACTCGATTTTATGCAATGATTTGTGATCAAATTGTGATTTATAGCTTTGATTCACTATTAAATGATGTTTACTTGTGAATCAAATCAAAAAATATGATTCAATTTGCTCAAACGTAGATTTCTCAATCTTCTCAAAATAAAACCTTCTCAACTGTAACGGAGCCTATATATATATATATATATATATATATATATATATATATATATATACTAGCTACATAACCCGCCCGACGGGCGGGTTCGCTTCAGACATTTTTTAGAGAAAAGGTTTATGTGAGTTTGGCTTAATAACTGCGAGTGTGGAGTCCAGTTGGCCATGAACGGATCAAAACGGTTCAGTTAGGTCTGGGTTGGTCTGTTTTGGTACGGTCAATATCGTGTCAATATAGTTTCAAAACCCTCATGTTGCTGTTATATGTTTTTTATTGTTAATAAATTTAATAAGCAAATTTCTTTTTAGTCTGAAGTTTTGTTAATATAGTTAATATCCAATGTTTATTGCGTGAACACGTAATAGTAAAGTAATTATGTAAGTATATGTTCAAAATTTTATCCAAAAATAACACAAAATCTGAAATTTCCATGTCATTAATGTGTGTCCATGTCATAGTTTACGTGGAATCCATGTCATTGCCATTGTTATCGTATTCATGCGTGATCACTGCTATACTCCAACATTCCATAACTTCATCACTACTTGATCAAGGTCACAAAATTTAGGAAATATTTTGTTCATAATATGATCAGAACTCAAAGTCAATATACAAACTTAAAACAAATATTTCGACACCGATCTTGATATTCTTCTATCTATAGCACTTATGAAAAAGTCTAATATTTCCTCTACTGGATAACCCGATTGAAAGACAGAAATTATCCCACTTGATCATAGTAAACATTAGATGTGAATTCCAATACTAAACCACAAAAAAGGGTTTTAACTTTCAACATAAACCAACAATCTATGAATACCCAACATATATAAATTATGAATCTATACATATACGATTAAGATATATTTAAAATTGTGAATCTATGCATATAGAATTAAGTAAAACATTGATAATAAAAAACTTACAGGGATCTCGTGAGAGGGACTTGAGACTTGTAGATGTAATCGCCAGGGGATGAAAACCCACCTTTCATTGCTGTCGTCAAATTTTATAAAAACTGTTCCATTAACTAATAAAGTTTTAAGTTTATTTGTTGATCGTAAAATGGGTTTTGCTTCGGTGATGATTGATTGGAAAAGGTGAGCCACGTGAGATCGGGAACCTCTCAATATGAATGAATGACTCGACCAGACTCACAGGTGAATATGGTTCCGAATATACGGAACGGGCGGGTTCGGTTCATAATTTTTTGCTGAGACAATTTTTGTTGTTTAGTTGTAATGGTTGTCGTATTTATGTAAATATAGATTTTTCATTCCTCTTTTTAGTGTGACATATAGCTGTCCGTGTGATAATATCGTATTTGTTAAAAGAAATAGTGTATGACATTGTCTCTTAGTAACTGTCATTGTCAAGATAATGTCAATTGAAAGATAAACATTTACATGCATGTATTTTGGTAGTAACATAACCTGACGGGCGGGTTCACTTCATAATAATATACACAATGCTAAGTAATACTAAGTAGATGTAAATAATAATTGCAATAAAAAAGAAAGTGTTTACATAATTTATGAAACAAAAAAAACAAATGAAAAGTGTTAAAAAAATGGTCATTATTCTTATACGAAATAAAACTTATATGCACATGACATTTGTTGCGGAGTTTGTATATTCGTCGTCTTTGTCATAACAAAGAGCCTTCAAACATTCGTTCGTCTTAACTCTTAAAACAATCACATAAAGTTATCCTCTATATCCGAAGTCACCTTTATTACTTGAATAGAAATTACTGTCGAATCCCTTCCTACAACATATTACTTGAATAGAAATTACCTTCGAACCCCTTCCTACGTATCTGGAGTCACCTTTTGTTGTATTCTTTCCCTGTCCACACATCCAAAACCATCAAAGATGTCATTTAAAAAGAGCAAGGGAACTAACTTTCATAGTTTTCATGTAAGTAGCATCAAAGTATTTGGATCAACTACTTGAAAATTCACGGTGAAGTGGGTACACACTTTTTTTATCTATTGATTTACATAACTACTCACTACCTCTCATCAGGTTATAAATGGATTTTAATAATAAGATTCAAGTATTGGAATCATAGTGGTATGCTATGGCCATGCATATTAAGAAGTAAAAAACCATCGAAAAGTGTGGAAGAATATAATCGATGTTAACCACCTGGGGTGGCTAAGTTGGAAAAACAGAAAAAGGTCAAGTTGGGATGGTTTTCAGCAAGATGTTCAACAAAAGTTAAGGATATGTTTGGAGAGTATGGAAGTACTTGGGATCCCCAAAAAAAATTTATTTTGGCAAGACAACTGATAATCAATAAACTTTCAGTTATATAAAGCCTATTTGAGAAAGATATATTGCATAGCTCAAATGGGTTATCCTCAATGTGTGAGATACAACACGGAACATTTCATGTATTCCTACAATGTGACTGGATGCGTACTCGCAAGACAAAGACCATATTTTAGATGTGGATAGAATAACATCAGACAAGGATATGTGATACAATCTACCAATTTCATTTATATGCAGCGAAAAGACATTTTTATAGCATCACTGCTAATTTTCAGAATCTAATTGAACTAATCAAGTTTAACCAATGTTCCAATTTGGTCAATGTACTTTTATCTACGCAGTTAGTCACTCAATATAGTTTGTATTCCTATAGAATTCCTTTAAATAGAAATATCATTACCCGAATACCCTTACAAACTTTAGGGGCCTTTTTTTGCAAATATTCTGAACTTGTTAAACTTTAGAAATAATACCACTGTATGACTGACTCTTAAAGAAATTGTAGTGGCCAGTGAAACATTGTTTAAACTTGGTCGCCATTTAAATTTAATTGACCCGAAACTGAAGTGAATCTAGTTTGCTGATATGTTTACCCTGTATGTATCTGCATGGGCCAGTCAAAAGACACAACCACCTCCAAACTATGCATAAAGATACAATCTAGAAGGTTTTTGTTGGTGATGCGAACAGGATTTGCAGCTATGAAGGCAACTTTTCAGATCGGTGACTTGTTAGAGGTAGCAAAAGGTTGGGTTGAGTAACAGTTCAAAAAGGATAACCTTTTGGTAATGGCCAGGTTGTGCTGATTAGAACACTTTTGGGTTAACCTCATAAACTTGAATAATGATCATTTCATTTAAATAAAAGGATTTAAAAGTTTTGATGCAGTAAAAATACACTTCAGGCAACTGGATCCATTTGACACTCTTCCTTTTTACCCATCTTTTTTAGCTTATTTACCTAAAAGCAAAAGAGATACAAACGTAACCTGGATTTATTAAAGCAGAGATTCCCGCAATCATGTTGAAACTGCAGTTTTAATCACCTAAATTGTATAATGTTATTGTTCATGACTTGATGTGTATGAATACAATTACTGATAAAAGAATTTAAAACTTCATGAAAAATCTCAGGAGCAAGTTATTCTTAAATACATTGTGAGTAAAGTATTTCCCCGTATCGGTCCTTCTACAGACGCAAGCAATATACCATCTGATACAGAGAAAACAAACAACCAATTTCATATTAATTGAGATGTTTGTCTCTCTGATGAACGTTGAAAACAATATTAAACAAAGGGTAATTATTTACTTATACATTGAGAATATGTGTAGAGCCATACTAACATCAAAAGAGGTACACGTTTTATAATAGGGGATACCTAAATACACCAAGCATATAATAGAGCGACCATATATCAGATATCCAGACCAAAAACATGCAAGTATGATTCACAAAGTATAGATACATGACCAAGAAGATAAACGATCCTCGACTCCTTAGCCATATGTAGTATAGCGAGCTCATTCTCCAGACTTTTGTCTTGAGCTGAGTTGTTAGGATCCTTTTCAGGCTTACGTGAAGTGCTTAGTTCTGATATAACGGGGCATTTACTGGTTTTGTTATTGTAATGAATACAGTAAAAAAGTATGCAAACATATATGTGAAAATCAAGTATACGTGCATCACAATATAGGCGAAATACACCTGAAATTATATCATAAAATAAATAATCTAATGAATGTGTAGAAAAAAAAAAAAAAAAAAATCTCCATAAAAAACAATTTTAATTATTCCACTTTGACAGATCGAATGCGGTGTTCCCAATATCTTGCGTTCTTTCATATGCAGCTGTAGTAATAAACAGTTGAAAAAACGTTAGGCATAATCAAAAATCACTTGAAGTACGTGTTCCCGCTATAGTTACATACACACGTACCATGTAAATGATCTTTGTACAATGGTGTGTTTACACTCAGTAGTTCACCACCCTGACTATCAGACGGAATGTCCAACACATTAGGCATTGCATCCTTATGCCAATGAGGTGTATGCCGACAGAGGTGAAGGACATATCAACCTTGACAGTAGACAAAGGCGGACATGCTTAGGTAAAAAAAAGAAAGTGGAGCACATATGAAAACAGTACCAAATAAAACAAGAAAAAAAGACTAAAGTAACAATGGGACAGCCTAAGTACATAAATAAGAGTAACACCATTTACTCTGTTCATTGTTTGTCTGTGAGTTCATGCCACTTACCCCGGTGTTCCTACTAATACCTATCATAAATAAATGAGGAAAAGGCTACCATAAGTTTAACCATGAAGCGTACCCTATACAAGTTACCTCAAGTAGCTAACCGCCTCTGGTTGCTGCCGGAAGGCGCAAGTCGGAATTCCTTTTGTAACCTTTGTCTTGTATTCTGATACCTCAGTTTCTATATAAACAACGTTTAGATTAATGTACCTTTTCGAAACCCTTCTTTAGAATAAGAACCGAAACCATGTATATAGACGAGAGTAAAATAGTCACTAAAAAGCTCAATCCGGCCAATTTTAAAATATTAAGATCAGCTTCTCGAAGTTTAAAAGTCATGGATAGCAAGTTAAATCGAATATCGAAAGGGCAGAAGAAGTGTTAAAGGACCTGTTGGTTCGTCATGGTTAAATCGAATAACCGGTATGGCAGTTCCTGTTTCAGTAACCACATGTATGGCAGGCTATTAACCACAGGTATGGCATGTTCTTGTTTAAGTAACCATTGAACAGATATGATGCTAATATACAATAGAATTTGTTTGAATACCGCATTACCATATGTTATGTTCTATACTTTTGGTCACTTAGTAGGTGCACTTGAGCGAATAACAGGCCCTCGCCATCCCTTAGATGAAACTCACAGGTTTGGTTTAACTTGCCATCCCGCTAAATGGCGAAAACCATATGTTTAAATATATATCAGGAACATTAGTAAAAAAGAAAAAAAAACTACACAATGAATGAGTAAACAATTGAAACAACAACCAAGTAACCGCAAACAACATTAACACCTTAACTCAAAAAGTAAAAGAATTTGTCGTCTTGTATAATGATCTAAAGCATATAGATAAATGACATAAATTAATAAATGGGTATTTTTCTGCTTACTTTTGCTTCAAGGCTTTGGAACTCGAAGCTAGCTACATGTAACTTGCAACTGTTCCGAAATCCTTCAAATTTAATTTCAAATCTGCAGTTTTGTGGTCGATTGTAAATTGATGTAATGGTACCATGAACCATCCATATTCTCTCTTGAATGTATCGTAAATCATGCAACATTTGGTCTCCCCGTCTAATTTGTAGTGGAGGGTCTAATTTGTAGTGGAGGGTCTTACACGGCCACACACTCTGCAGGTTTTCAATTCATCTTCATCTTTGTAGTAACAACGTCCCCCTAGAAATCTGAATGAAGTAGCCGCTAAGATTAACGTGATTAAAAACTATAGAATAACAAAAAAGATGGGTGTTAGAAGAAGTCACCTTGAATTTTCATAGGCATATGGATTTTTAAATAGTCATATTGAATTTGATCCAAACATGCTTCAATGTATATCATTTCACAAATGACTTCTCCCTTGTCATTTATAGATAGCAACTACATGTCCATTAATTGAATTAGTTAACTTGATATCAGTATATCACCCTTCAGATTTCAATACATTTAAAATCATGAATGATATATTCAATGATTGATAAATGATATATGAATATATATCATATGACATGCTATAGAAATAACACGAAGTAACGTGGCTTATTACCGTTTTCCCCCATTAACGGGGAACACTAAGAATCTACAAGGGGGATTTGTAGCCATAAGTATCTCTTTATATATACTCATACTCTGCATCCTTATGCATCTCTTCCTGCTCATCCTTCGCAGCTTTACGCATCTCTTCTGCAGCCTTACGCATCTCTTTCCGCAGCCTTACGCATCTCTTCCGCCTCGTACTCTCTTTGCAGTTTCAGACCATGAAGCTCCTTTAGTTCAAGTGCAGCTTTAAGTTTTCCCACAACAACAGACATCGTTGGCCGTTGTTCATGAGTTTTCTGTATACATTGATATGCAATGTCTACAAATTTTTTGACAGAACTTGGATACAGTTGGTGCTTTAGATCTGGAAAGATGATCTCATCTAGTTTCTTTTGTTCATAGCATATCTTCCAAAAATGTATGAAAACCTTAAAATTACCATTATCATAGTGTAGAATTCTTTGATGTGTCCCATTGGGATCATGAAGGAAGCTTAGTCCCTTAGTTGCATGATTTCTTTCAAGAATTCAAGGTCTCCTTGCCCTCTCACTCAATTATGTCATCCATGACCAACTCCATTCTGGAATTTAAACAAACAAAAGGGTAAACTGAGTACATGATTGCATCTAATCTAAACTATATAATGTGGAACCTTTCCAACTTCAAGTATCTTTGGCAACTCATTCATAGACTCCGAAACAGGATCAAACTGGACTTGAATCTCCTTAACCACTTCTGAATCTTCGTGAAACTGATGAACATGTTTATCCCCTCTCAACATCTCTCCTTTTTCAACAACATGAACGTCAAACTCTCCCTCCTACTATTGAATTCAATGAAAGCAGAAACAAACCTGTCGTGCAAGAAGGATATGTTCCCTTGTTTGTGGCATGGGTCCATCAGGTGCCAATACAACCAGAATCCCTCCATCCATATAAGAAGCTCCAGTGATCATATTCTATAAATAAATTAAGGGTTTCATATTTAACATGAGCCTGCATAACCAAACAATAAGGGAAAACATGAATAAAGTAGTTGAATCACCAATGAGGCGTATCATACAGGATTATTAGGGTTTCGATAAAAAAGACGTGTATGTATTTAGGATGCGTTATAGAGTATATCCAGAAAGTAATGAAGTATATTTTATAATTTTGTAGCTTTGTATTATAACTATTACCTTGAGAATCATTTAAAGATAGAGTTCCAACAAAACAAAAGCATCACACCCCTTCCAAAAAATCAAAACATAATAGTTAGCTAATTTAGTCGACAAACGTAGCACAACAAAACATCAACACAACTGTATAAAAAAATAAACAATTCACTTGCTTACCCTTATGAAACAATCATGAAAGTGCATCCTTAGAGGGCTGCAGGGACCTTTTTGTCACTTGTTGCGGCATTACTTATCGCTTTTCTGATGAGTGATTCTATAGTAGGGCATGTTTTTGCGTAGTAGTTTGAGCTTAATGAAGTCCCAAGAGAGAAAAATGAGAGAATGAGCAATGAAGTTTTAAGGATATGCATCATGATGGCCATAGTTATAAGTGTTTATATGTCAAACTCACAATTTGGGACGTACATCAAGTTTGTTTTGCATTGAACTGTATCTTCCTGTTGAAACTTACAAACAGATGATCATCAGTATCTACTTCTATATATAAAACTCAGGTATGTGTTCATCACCTATTACGATATGTACACACAATATTGAGCAGGTCTTTCTTTTATTTTCTCTCTAGTATATAATCAGGAAGTTTAAGTATCCATAATTATCCCAAATGATACTACGAAAGAAAATTCAATAAGAGCAATATAGTTTTAATTTTAGGCATGGTATTATAAGGTAAACAGTTTACTCACCTGACATAATAAATTCATCCACAAATTCAGGTGAATCCTTCCTTGTAGTGAAGTTCCATGTGTATAGATCCTTTTTAATGTGTAGTTAAAAATCTAAAGGACAAAGTTATATCAGACAAATAAAGTAACATTAAGGAAACTGAACTACCAGAAAGCCACATGAATCTATGCATAGTTATGAAGATAAATGTTCAGGAATGGAGAAAAAGCACGCGGTTCTTTATTTTTTGTGTCGCATACAACCTATAAAAGCTACATCATATAACATTAACTATTCGAAACAATGTCAAATTAATGTGACGATAAACATTTGGCCATTACGGCTTGTTCTTAAAGGGTAATCATTATGCATGGTCGAGAAAGAATAAAAATTTGTGTCTATAGTGCTGAAACAAAAGCATATGAAGTGAAAGCAATAGATTGAGGTGCAAAAACTTACAACATATCAAGGAATGTTAGACTTCTTTGAATCTGAAAATTCATCTTCGACCTGTCAAAGATTAAAGAAACAGGAATAAGAATATATGAAGTAGCACAAATATCACCTCTTTGCTTAATGAAAAGTAAAAAAGGAACACGTACTCCTACAGAACTAAAAGACAAAGGAATCCCAGAAATCAAAAGAAAATATAACAGATATTTAGTAATATGAATATAGGTTAGCATTAATAATCTTTGTATACCCCTCTCATACGAAACCCTAAAATTCATAGTTGTGAGTTAGAGGTTCTCTCGATTAAAAAGTGACGTATCTTGATATATTTTTTAAAAGCAAAAGATATTATCATATAATTATGGTGTATATCAATATAAGATTAGGATTAAGAGTCTCTGCCATTGTAAAACTTTACAATTAAGGGATATTAGAGTTCTGTGTTTGTAGTTTATAGTGAATATCAATATTGTTTTTAGAGAGAAATACACAAATAAGAGATTGGTAGAGTTGGTTAATGGTCATACTATATAATCAAATGTCCCAGGTTCGAATCATGCAATGTATATAATTTTTAGCTATTTTTCGGAAATTAATGGAATTTGGGTGCCATGTCATCATTGAGGTGGCGTTGAGTCACTATTTCATATTAATCCAGTCATAGTTAGCCCCATATATTAGTTATAGATATTAAAACGACTCAGGAACGATTTGAATTTTATCCTTTCATAAGGGTAATTTTCTCATCAATACTTTTCGAAAAATATATTTTATTAGTGATTAGCTTATTACTTTTCCCCAAGAGTAATTCTACTTTTTACTTATACTATATATATACTATAAATACGTGAGAATCAATTTTTGGCGCCGCTGCCGGGGAAATGTGAAACGATTATCGCGTTGAAGTTTGAAGATTAGTGCACTGAAGACCCTTCCCAGTGAAGTTATCATTTTTTGTGAATATATATTTTACATTTCTTTATTATTTTCATTTTCTTTTAAATAAAACTATAAAATACAAAAATATTTTAATTTTCTCGATTTATTTTTTGTGGATTTATTAAAACACCAATAATACTTTTCCTAAAGTATTTAAAATACAAAAAAACAACAAAAGAAACCGTGTTGTCAATTGTTAAATCGGCTCACCTTTAGATTAACAAACTATAAGAGAGGTGTAAGGAGGGTTGATCCTACGAACCTCGACCCGAAAGGAGAAGGTTTTTAAAAACGCTTCGCGCTTACCCGCTCCTCCGTTTCTTTGTGCGTTTTCTAGAGAGCTACCGTGCACCTTTGACTATCGGTTAAAAAATATTTTTCTAGATTTATTTCTCTTATTTTGTTTTTTAGTGCATGCGCACCCGCTCTTCATCGAATTTAATTGTTGAATCTTTCACGATTTCGAAGCGACGTAATCGTAGACATTCCAAGCAAATAGTTGAACTCGAGCTTCAAACTATTGTAGAGACTCCCGTCGCTACTATGGCGGATACGCGTACTGTGTCGGAGTTACTCCAAGCACCCACCGAGGGTTACAGAGATGCATTGTTCTTCCCGCTATACTTGCCAAAAATTTTGAGTTAAAAGTCGGGTTACTTACGCTAGTAACTTCGAGTCAATTTCATGGTTTTGAGAGGGACGATCCCCATTCTCATATTCGTTGGTTTAACAAGATCACTTCTACGCTTAAGTACAAGAATGTTCCACATGACGCTATCAAGTTGATGCTTTTCCCATTTTCTCTTGAGGGGGCAGCCCGGATTTGGCTAGAAAAAGAACCCCCTCGTTCTATCCATACATGGGAAGATCTCGTTTCTAAGTTTGTGAATTATTTCTTTCCTCCTTCGAAGACTACGAATCTCAAGAATGACATCACGAATTTTCAGCAGAGGTTTGATGAAACGTTTAGTGAGGCATGGGACCGTTTTAAAGATCTCCTCCGTAAATGCCCACACCACGGTTTTTCAGAATTGCATCAAATCGACACATTTTACAATGCGTTGACGCAATCCGATCAAGATTCTCTAAATGCAGCCGCTGATGGTAATCTTTTGAACCATACTCCTCGAGATGCTTTGACTATTATTGAGAATAAGTCGAAAGTTCGCACTTCAAGAAACAAAGCGGTTGTTTTAAAGATGAGTGCTACTACTACTTCTTCTACTCCAGCTTATCTACTGGAGATTGCTGCTCTTACTGATGCCGTTAAGGCAATGCATCTTCAAAACAAGACCCCTTCACCAGCTCACGTTAAAGCTATGGAAAAAACTGGTGTTACTTGTGGTGGACCGCATCCTTACTATAAGTGTCTTGCCATCGATGGCAACACTTTTTAATGCTTTTTCAGCCATAGGGACCTACAATCAAGGAGGTCCCGGATACCGTCCTCAGGGAGAAACTAATTATCTTGGTAGCAATCAAATGAGACCACCCGGTTTTCCTCAACCGAATATGCAGAACAATTAGAACCGGTATAATCAGAATCAAGGATACAATCAGAATTGAGGAAATAACTTCAATCAAGGAAATCAGAATTATCAAGCTCCGCTTAATCAAACTTAAGTTGGACCCTCAAATGATTTCTTGAACTACATGAGGACTAATGATGTTAATATGAGAGCTATGTAAAATCAAATAAGTAATATGAAGACAAAATTGAAGAATGAAATCCAGACTACGATGATGAATCAGAACAATGAGCTAAAGAACATAATGAGCAGTTTTATTCAAATGCATAGTCCCTCGGGTTCGGGATCACTTCCTAGTAATACCATTGCTAACCCGAGAGGTGACTTGAAAGCTATTACTACCCTAAGTGGTGTTTCTTATAATGGACCTTCGATTCTACCTACTTCTTCTCCTCTTCCGAAGGAAGTGGAACGTGAACCAGAGGCGACAAAGGACAAGGTGCAAACTACAAGTTTAGGAAGTACCGCACACGTCCAACCTCTGGTTGTCCAAGTTCCTATTCTAGAGCCCGATGTTGCTCCAAAGCCTAATCCCAAACCTTCGATTCCTTATCCTTCAAGGCTTAACGACCAAAAGCTCAGAGAGAAAGGTAATAATCAAATGTTGAAGTTCCTTTAAATCTTTCAAAGATTACATTTCGACATTAGCTTTGCGGATGCTCTTCTTCACATGCATAAGTTCGCTTCTACGTTTAAGAGCCTCCTTAGTAATAAGGAGAAATTATTCGAATTGGAAAATACTCCATTAAATGAGAATTATTCGGCGGTGCTCCTTAAAAAGTTGCCCGAAAAACTTAGAGACCCCGGCAAGTTTCTCATTCCTTGTGATTTCCGGAGCTAGAAGAGTGCTTAGCGTTAGCATCAACTTAATGCCTCTTTCCGTATGGAAGGAGCTTTCTCTCCCGGAACTTACTCCTACTCGCATGACTCTCGAGCTCGCAAATCGATCGGTTGCTTATCCGGTTGGTGTTGCCGAAGATGTCTTTGTGAAAGTAGGAAAGTTTCATTTTTTGGCCGACTTTGTTGTCATTGATTATGATGTTGATCCTCGGGTTCCCCTCATTCTCGGGAGGCCTTTCTTAAGGACAGCACGAGCATTAATCGATGTACACGGCGAAGAGTTAACTCTTCGAGTCAATGATGAAGCCATAACATTTAATGTCGAACACACTTCGAGATACTCCTATAGATATGATAATGAATCGGTTAATCGAATCGATGTCATAAACGTTACATGTGAGGAGTATGCTCAAGAGGTGCTCGAATATTCAGATAGTTCTAAAAGTGGCAATACCACTCCATCTTTAGATCTTATCATTACTGCCTCTTCCCCCTCTCTCACTCCTTTTAAGGGAGGTGACTTCGTTTTGGAAGAGATCGAGGCTTGTCTTACAAGTAATTCAATTCATCCGGGAATTGATGATGCCGACTTTGATCCGAAGGGTGACATTCTTCTACTTGAGAAGTTATTAAATGATGATCCATCATCTCCTCTCCCTCCGAAAGAACTTCATTTTGAGGAACTTAAAACGATAAAATCTTCTATTAATGATCCTCTGGAGCTTGAGCTCAAGGACCTACCTTCTCATCTTGAGTATTCATTTTTGGAGGGAACTAATAAATTACACGTCATAATTGCTAAAAACTTAAAAGATGAGGAGAAGGCCCGCCTTCTAAAGGTTTTAAAGTCACACAAGCGTGCCATCGCTTGGAAAATCTCCGACATTAAGGGCATTGACCCTCAATTTTGTACTCACAAAATATTAATGGAGGATGACTTTAAACGAGCAGTCCAACATCAAAAAAGGGTGAACCCAAAAATTTATGAGGTGATCAAAAAGGAAGTTATCAAACTCCTTAATGTCAGATTGATTTACCCTATCTACGATAGTCCGTGGGTAAGCCCTATGCATTGTGTGCCCAAAAAAGGAGGTATGACCGTTGTGACGAATAAAGATAATGAGTTGATTCCTACAAGGCTAGTCACTGGATGGCGTGTTTGTATTGATTACCGGAAGCTTAATGATGCTACTCGTAAAGACCATTTCCCGTTGCCTTTCATAGACCAGATGCTTGAACGTTTAGCAGGAAACGAATACTATTGCTTTTTAGATGGATTTTCCAGATACTTTCAGATTCCTATTGACCCGCAAGACCAAGAGAAGACCACCTTCACTTTCCCTTATGGGAAGTTTTCCTACCGACGTATGCCTTTCGGCTTATGTAATGCTTAGGGCACGTTCCAAAGGTGCATGATGGCTATTTTCCATGACATGATCGAGGAAACAATAGAGGTCTTCATGGATGATTTCTCGGTCTTCAGGGATTCCTTCTCATCTTGCCTCTCCTATTTAGACATGATGCTAAAACGGTGCGAAGATACCAACCTAGTTCTAAATTGGGATAAGTGCCATTTCATGGTTAAAGAGGGCATTGTCCTCGGTCACAAAATTTCTAAATCTGAGATTGAGGTCGATAGGGCTAAAGTTGATGTAATAGCAAAGCTACCTCATCCCACTTTCGTCAATGGTATTCGAAGTTTTTAGGTCACGTCGGGTTCTATCGTTGATTTATTCAAGATTTCTCTAAAATCGCCCGTCCGATGACCCATCTTATAGAAAAAGAAACGCTGTTCATCTTATCAAAAGAATGTATTGAAGCGTTTAAAATTCATAAGAAGAAATTAATAGAAGCTCCAATTTTAGTTGCCCCCGATTAGGACCTACCATTTGAGATTATGTGTGATGCTAGTGATTTTGCGGTAGGTGTGGTCTTGGGGCAACGTGAGACCAAACATTTTCATCCTATACACTATGCGAGCAAGACTATGATCGATGCTCAAGCTCATTACACTACTACGGAGAAAGAATTATTAGCCGTGGTATATGCTTTCGAGAAGTTTCGGTCCTATTTAGTCTTGTCGAAAACCATAGTGTATACGGACCAATCGGCTCTCAAATATCTTCTTGCTAAGCAAGATGCTAAACTGAGATTGCTCCGGTGGATTCTCCAACTCCAAGAATTTCATGTCATTATTCGTGATAAAAAGGAGCAGAGAATCTCGCGGCCGACCACTTGTCGAGATTAGAAAATCCTCATCAAGGTAATCTCAAGAAAAAGGAAATTAATGAAACATTTCCTCTTGAGACCCTCAGAATGATATCTTTTCATGGTGATTCTAGTACCCCATGGTTTGCCGATATTGCAAATTACCATGCGGGGAATTTTGTAGTGAAAGGGGTGTCGTCCCAACAAAAGAAAAAATTCTTTAAGGATGTGAAGCATTATTTTTGGGACGAACCCTACTTGTTTAGAATTTGTGCGGATCAAGTGATTAGACGATGTGTTTACGGCCAAGAAGCCGTTGATATCATCACGACTTGCCATAATGGACCCATCAGGGGACATCATGGTGAGAACTACACCGCTAAAAAAGTATTTGATTCCGGTTTCTATTGGCCGACGATTTCTCGCGATGCCCACGACATGGTGAAGTCATGTAACTCATGTCAAAGTCAAGGCAAAATCTCGCAAAAGGACGAAATGCCCCAAAATGCAATTCAAGTATGCGAGATCTTTGACGTATGAGGCATCGACTTTATGGGCCCGTTCCCATCTTCTCGAGGGAACAAGTACATTCTCGTGGCCGTTGACTACTTGTCTAAATGGGTTGAATCAAAAGCGCTCCCCACTAATGATGCCCGAGTCGTCGTAAAATTTTTGAAATCTCTTTTCGCCCGATTTGGAACTCCTCGTGCTATAATTAGTGATCGTGATACTCATATTTGCAATGAACAATTCGCAAAGGTCATGCTTAAGTATGGAGTTACCTACCGTCTTTCTACCGCGTATCATCCACAAACTAGTGGACAAGTGGAGGTTTAAAATCATGGTTTAAAACGTATCTTGGAAATGACGGTAGGCGAAAATCGTGCTTCATGGTCCGATAAGTTAGATGATGCTTTATGGGCCTTCCGTACCGCATTCAAAACACCCATTGGGTGCACTCCTTATAAGCTTGTGTACGGAAAGGCTTGTCATCTTCCTATCGAGCTTGAACATTAGGCCTATTGGGCCTTGAAACATTGCAATTTTGATCTCAAGTCTGCGGGTGATCACCGAAAAGTTCAAATGAATGAATTAAATGAACTACGGGATCAAGCCTACGAGAACTCTTTAACCTACAAAGAGAAAACGAAGAAGATTCATGACTCCAAGATTAAGAACCGCGTTTTCAACGTTGGTGATCGAGTTCTTCTCTTCAATTCTCGATTAAAGATTTTCTCAGGCAAGCTCAAAACCCGTTGGACCGGACCGTTCACCGTCACTCAAGTTTTCCCTTATGGTACCGTCGAGTTATCTTAAACCGACAGACCAAACTTCAAGGTGAACGGTCATAGACTCAAACATTATTTTGGAGGGGACATACCACCCATGGTTGTCCCTGATCTCCAAACCTTCCCCATAAACCACTAAATTCGGGGTCGAGTCAGGCTCGTTGCTCGGTTAACAAAAATAAGCGCTTCTTGGGAGGCAACTCGTGTTTCTATCTTCTTTTTCTATTTCCTAATAAGTGTGATGTGAGGAGGCTCGCCTCTTCCTTTCTCGTGTTTCGTGGCTTGTGTTTTATGTTCAGGATTGCCCTGGATTATGAAGACTCTCGTGCTCGTGGTTTTGTCCATCGTTCACTCAAGCTTCAATCCTTAGCATGCTTATATATGGGAATCCAATATCCTAGATCTTATTGACTAACGTTTATCTATTAGCATAATTAATAAACGGCTTTAGATTTACGTAGAGACCCTTTTATATTAGGATTATGCATTGATTTTAGTATGGGGGTGACAACCCCACATTGAGGACAATGTTTAGTTCTAGTATGGGGGGTATCTATCAATTTGATCTTACTTGCATTTGCTTTGTCTTCACGTAACCCCGTTGCTACCAAAAATACCAAAAAATATGTGATTTTATGCTAAAATTAAAAAATTTTGCTTTGACACAAATGTGTGACTTTCCGATGGTGAGACCAAGAATAAATTTTGACTTGATCGAGCATGTTGCGCTCTAGCTTGCCCCTTAACCTATATAAATTAAAGTTTTTGCTAGTCTTTTATACAAGAATCTTTAAAACGCGAATTCTAGCTTGAAAAATCCAAGAGTTTGCAAGTTTCCATAATAGACTTTAAATTTGCAAAGCTTGATTTTATTAGACTAAGCATTCGCGGATCTTTTTATTAAAGATTTTAAATTTGCGAAGAACGAAAAATGATAGAGTTGAATATAAGTTAGATGCTAAGCAAGAATTAGTTAGATATCTTAAGAGCTCATAAGTGTAATTTGTGGTTTTTCCTCCCCGAAGCTTCTAACCGGACTAATAATACGTGCTCTTTTCGAAAATTAGACAAGTTAGTGGTTTTATCACCCTTAAAAGTCCTTTTTAAATCAACATTTTTAGACTTTTTAGTCTTAGTTCAAAATTATACTTAAATTTTCTAAAAATAAATTGTTTCTATATATCGTGATAATGAAAAGTGTTGAAAAAAAATATAATAATAATACCTTGTCAGATTATTGGATCATTGTCGGCTCGCATACCGATGTGACAGTCTTCATATAAGGCAAGGTCCGAAACCGAAATAAAGACAACTAGATCATGGTCGGTTCGCGCCCGATGTGACAGTTCGTTTAAAGGGTGGAGGTTATAAGTATAATAATATTAATGTTAAGTATAATGTATATGATTGAATAAATATGGGGAAAATCTCTAAAATTTAAGGGTTAATTACCTAAAAATGTATTATACTTGTCACTTTTTGTCATTGTATGTAGACAACTATTTTCTTTGTCGTTGTGTCGCTCAACTCTTGAATTAGTGCTATTGTGTGTATTCTGCGACTATTTTTGCATGTAAAATTATCATTTTACCCTTCAAAATTTGAAAAAAGTGAGGGTAAAATGTTCACAAAATACACACAATAGCACGAATTTGAAAGTTGAACGACACAATGGCAAAAAAAATAGTTGTCTACATACAATGACAAAAGGTGGCAAGTATAGTACATTTTTAAGCAATTAACCCAAAATTTAAATATGCTTTTGAACTAATACTATTTCGCTTTAAGTTGTGGTCTTTCTAAATGAAGTGTTAGTTTAATGGGAAGCCTAAGGGTTTTTGATACCGAAGGTCCGTGAGTTCTGATACTTTTCTCTGTGGGGTGTCAAAAGCCTGGTTACCTAAGCCGGTCTCGGCAGGGATGTGCCAAGAAGAAAGTCGCTATATGGAATGATCTCGCCTTCAAAATCATAATTCTTGGGTGGAACGTTAAATTTAGAAGGATTACAACTTTCTTAAAATTTCGATTGGATGGTCAAAATTCGAAATGAACACATTCACATTTTTAGATATTGATCCATCGGGAGTGAAAAGTTAGTCTAGGCTTACACAAATTACAAATATGAGTAGTGTTAGCATCTTAACTTGTATTTAACAATGATTTTATTTTTAAGCTTGGTTTGGGACGGATGAAAAATCAGGGACGATGAATTGATCCTTGTGGACACTAATTATAAATGTTTCTTGTTCCGTGATCCTATAAGTTATAATTAAATAATGAAAGTCGAATATGTTGTTACTTGTGAAGGATGATATATATATATATATATATGAAAAAATAAATGGTAAAACGGGGCGTTTCAAAACTATTGATTTCTTAATCCCCTTAGATGAACACTTAGCTACTTTCCGAGGTAATTAGTCTAGGGGGTTGAAATTTTTGGTTTTCTATGTGTGTATTTATGACATTACGTGAGGACACGACAATAGCGTATTATGGGGGATTTTGATATGTGTTTAATCACATATCGCTTTTCTTTATAAAAACGAGCTTAAATGACAAAAAACAAATAGAAAATACATTGTATTTGTCTGTTTTGTTAATTGTGTTGTGCAGGTAACGGATATTCACAAAAGGACAAAAATATAGCCAAATGGACGAAAACGAGCACGAGATTGGAAGAGCGTGAGAAAACGAAGCCGAAGACGTATTCATTTTACTGGGCCAACCCGTACCCGTTTTGTGGGACGGGTCAGCCCATAGATACTTTAACTATATAAACCTTAAACAACCAAGTCCAAATTCCAAATTCAATCCAAACCAGTCCAAGCCTAAATGATAAAAGCCCAAACCACAAACCTGGATCCAAGTAACATATTAAAACGCGCTCAAAATCACTGTTCCTCTTTCTTCTTCATTTTTACACGAAAACAAGTAAACATGGGTAAATTCACTCTCCTCTCACGAACCTACTCTTCTAGAAGATCTATGTGGCACCTCTAACATCACAGCAGGCCACGTTGGCAATCCCAAAGTGTCCCATTGGTTGAATGGACGTGGAAGAGATCTAAGGGCTAAAAAGGATGGATTTGGAGTTTGTTATTGATCAAGGGCTACGATTGGATGCTTGAAGACGCTCCTCCTCTTCTAGAATCGTCTCTCACCAGCTATAAATAAAGGCAGTCACACTAGGAGTTAGCCATCTAGTTTTTAGTAGTATTTTTAGCTTAAATTTCCAGCTTATTGTATTTTCTTATTGTATTTCGTTTCAAAAGCTTGTAACTTCTTTTCAATTAATAAAAGTTCAGTTTTCCTTTTAATTGTGTATTGAATTCATGTTTTTACTTTTATGCAATTTCGTTTAAAATGTGTTTAGAAATTACTTAATAAGCTCAATAAGCTCTGGTCACCTTATAAAGCTAATACTTATTCAGTTAAACTTGCTTATAGCTTAACTGAATAAGCTTTGTCACTTAAATCACCTCACAAAATAAATTTAAGCTCAATATGGATGATAAGCCAGACATGGAAGGGCTTATAGGTCTTTACCAGCTTATGTAAGTAAGCTGGAGCTTGTAGAATAAGCTCTTAAGAGCAGTTTAAGTCATTGTTTTGAGCAAAGGACAAGGTATGTTTACTTTTTCCATTTCAGCTTAATTTCTGTTTTAGCTTATTAATCTGCTTAATCTGTGCTTATTATTGCTTTAATGAGCTTATTCAGTCTTATAATAGCTTATTATGTCTAGTTTATAGTTTAGATTTAGCTTGTTTTGAGTTTTAAATAAAATATGTCCAATTCTTAGTTTAATATGCTTATTAGCTCAGCTTATTATTAGTGCTTATTTCTATTAGATTTTTGCTTATTTGTCCTTAATAATCATAATACTTAATCTGTTTTCAG
>BQNB010083598.1:0-28997 GCA_026074375.1 Tanacetum coccineum | reverse complement strand
GGAATGCCCATCATTAAAGTACTTCTAGCTTTCACCTCTAATCTTCTCTGAGCCTTTTCTTTAGCAGATGTAATAGGCATCACTGTCACAACACCTTCCACAGTTGTTGTTTTTAGCAAGGTTGCACCATTCTCTATGACTTCCCATAGTGCATAGTCTATCATCTGGATATATTGTTCAATCCTCATCCTTCATATCTCAAACTCACCAGGTTTAAGCATGGGAACTTTAGATGCAGCCACCATGTGTGCAGAATCTTGATCCATATCTTTTAGTAAAAGATCTTGTGTATAAAAATAGGTTCTTCTTATTCAAAGCTTTTTAACCTGCCTCTGATACCACTTGTTGATCTCACTTCAATAGATTGAATTCCTTAAGCTTGTTTAAGGTTTAGTTATATTCGATAAATCTAACACAGCTATAGTAAAAGATTTGTTTGAATGTATTAAAGATTATGCGGAATCTAATCTTTAATATTAAGAAGAATTATCAATGAATATATAATTCTACAAATAAGCTCCAATATTATTAATGATAATAATACGAATACTCACAAATTATTAGGGTTACAAAGACCTTGAATCTAAGAATTATATGACTAAGATTGATTTTTGGTTTTGGTACGTATAACACTCTATGCCCTAGGACCTCTTTTTACACACCAAGGAGTCCTACTCAGCTTACAATACTTTCCTAAGTATATAAAATATTTTCTATAAATAACTAATACATATCAAGTAAGCAGTACTAACAAACAGTACTAACTTACATTAGCAGTACTAACTTAATACTAGCAGTACTAACTACTTAGAATATTTTCTTGAGCAGTAGTAACTCTTCAGCAGCATTAACTTCAAGCAGTCTTTGTACTAGCAGTAGTAACTTTCACTAGCAGCATTAACTTTTGTACCAACAGTAGTAACTACTTAGTATATTTTCTTTGAAGTTCATGAGCAGCACTAACTTCATCAGAGCAGTATTAACATAAACTTGAGCAGCAGTAAGTCTAACAGCATCAAGAAGACTTTTAATCTCAACAAACCCAAACAATCTTAGATCAATGTCACCACGGACCAACCGATGGACATTAAGGACCAAATGTAACCGCTAAAAAGGTCCTGGATTCAGGATTTTACTGGCCAACAATCATAAAGGAAGCTCATACTCTAGTTCAAATTTACGAAGCATGCCAAAAGACGGGAAATATATCAAAACGTGATGAGATGCCCTTAAACAACATTCAAGTATGTGAAATTTTCAATATATGGGGTATTGACTTTATGGGACCATTCCCAAAATTGCATAAGTTTGAATACATTCTTGTTGCTGTTGATTACGTATCTAAATGGGCCGAATCTCAAACTTTACCAACCAATGATGCCCGAGTTGTTGTAACTTTCTTAAAGAAACTATTCTGCCATTTTGGAATGCCCAAAGCTCTAATTAGCGACCGAGGTACTCACTTCTGCAAGAAAATAATGTAAAAGACTATGAAAAGATATGGAGTTAACCACCCTTTCTCTACATCATATCACCCTCAAACTAGTAGTCAAGTTGAAAACACGAACATGGCTCTTAAAATAATTCTTGAAAAGACTGTTAAAGACAATCCTGCTATTTGGACAAGAAAACTTGATGACGCTCTATGGGCTTTTCGTACTGCTTACAAAACACCTACTGGGACCACACCCTGTAAACTCATATATGGAAAGAACTGCCACTTACCATTTGAAATTGACACCGTGCATACCGGGACTTGAAGAATTGTAATCCAGATCTGATTGCTGCTGGTGAAAAACAAATGTTCCAGTTACACGAATTAGATGAACTTAGATATCAAGCCTATGAAAACTCTCGATTATATAAAGCAAGAACCAAAGTCTGGCATGATAGAAAATTAAGAATGAGAAAAGAAATCAAACATGGAAACAAGGTTCTGCTCTTTCACTCAAAGTAAAAATTCAAACAGCCAAAACTCAGATCCCGTTGGTTAGGACCATACGTAGTAAAACATCAATATCCATCAGGGTATGTTGAACTTTATGGAAAAGATGAAAAAACATTTATTGTTAATGTCCATCGACTTAAACTATATCATGAAGAAGAAGATTATAATGACAAAAAGGAAGCAGTTACTCCCTTCTTTCCTAAAGAATGACTCACCAGGTTCGAGTCTAGCTAACGACTCTCTTAAAAAATTAAGCGCTTCTCGGGAGGCGACCCGTGCTTCACTTAAGTGTGGAGGAGTCCCTCCTCCATTCCTTCATTCTTCATATCCTTTATTTATTTTCTAAAAAAAACAACAAAAATATTTTCTTTTTGTGTGCTTTTGTATTTTTATGCAAGTAATATAGCTTAAAGATTTGGAAAATTATGAAGTCTACTCAAGGATAGCTCTCTCGTAGCTACATTTCTCTATGCATCGGGAAGTACCGTTTTCCATTAATTTTCTCTATTTTATCTCTATTATCAGTTATCACATTGAGGGCAATGTTCAACTTAAGTGTGAAGGGGAGCCAAATAGGAAAAATTAATCATATCCCTCCATGTTTGCCCTGCCAAATTTTTTGCCAACTGATGCTTTCAAAAACAAAAATCTCAAAATTAATATATATATGCTTTCAAAATTAAAAAATGCTCTTAGCAAGGCAAATCCAACCGGATTGACACTATAGCTAGCATAACCTAGTCCAATTAATTGTGAGAATTAAGCCTTTAAAATATTCGGGTACCCACCTTTGGTACCGAAGATAATTGATGCCTTTAGCTTGTTTGAGTTAAGGAATGAGCAATCATATGTATCTATTCCATCGTTATAGATGTGTATATGTGGTTTTGTTGCCTTTTCTGGAACAATGATATTGGTTGATAATTATTTTGAGTGAGTCGGTAATTTAGAAGCTCTAGAACTTGTGCTTGATCATCATTTACTAGACCGAAACCTGATTATTCATATGTTATTAATCCCGCAAATGCATGTTCTTGCAAGTGCTCCCTTTAGCACTAAGTTGCTAAAATATCTAAGTAAAGAAGTTAAGTTGAAAGATGAAGTCCTGTGCCAAGCCTTAGTTATTATTATCCTATTGTAATATAAATATAAATATATATATAAAAATATATATAATAGTATATATATATATAAATATAGAGAGAGAGAGAGAAGAGATGAGTAGAGAGTAGGAAGTTCTAGAACTAAAAGGCTTAATTCCAGCAAACATGAAGACTAGTATATGCTCCCGTTTTAGTATCAAGTTCCGCCCTTCGGTCAGGTTTATATGTCAAGTACAAGCCTATGGTAGCTGTCTAAATTATGTCTATGCAAATTGAGTGTCTCCACAAAAATATATAAAACCCTATCTGAGTAAATTGAGTGAATTTTAAATCAAACACATTCTCTATGTGAGGTGCTTAGTTATATGTCAATGCCTGAAAAGTTATCTAAACTTGTAAACACTTGTAAAATCCAAATTTTCACCCACGTCTTATAAAGAATATTTTCTGCGCTTTGGATTGCTGTGAGGCAAGCAACAGCTAAGTGTGGAAGAATTGATAACGCTTAAATTATACATGTTTTCGGTGGCGTTATTGTATATATTTAATCATTTCTCGTGAACTTATACTTAATAGCATGAAACATATGCAGGTTCGCTTGAAGATATCCCGAGCTCAGACACAACAAAGATCGAGTAATTATACACTACGGGAAGACAATATACAAGAAAAGATAAAGAATCAAGCCTAAAGTGAAAATGTGCGCCGCACTTACCAATTGTGCGCCGCACTTATCCTCAAAGTCATGGAAATAAAGACTTAGTCAAAATTTAGCATTAACTCTACTCCAAAAGTACAGCCGCACAAATTCCTTGTCCCGCACATTCTCCAATAAATATTTAATTCCCTTTGCATTTAATCACCAAGTACACCACACAAATTTCCTTGTGCGCCGCACTTTCACCCCTCACTTAGCCTATAAATAGAGGACGAATTTCAATCCATTTCATTCATCCTACAATCATCCTCTCATACACTCTTCAATCAATACACACACTTATCCCCCTTATGAAGTCCTAAGCACTTTCTAAAGCATTCTCTAAGCATAAACACCATATACCTTGAAGAATCAAGATCAAATCACCAAGAACGACGAAGAACATCATACTAGTTTCGTAAAAGAATGCAGTTTGTTATCAAATCAAGTTATGTTATAAACTCCTTAGCTATGAGAGGCTAAATCTCTCATGACTACTCGGTTATGTTATGATAATGAATAAGTGTTTGGTATGATCGTGATCTCTTTAATCTCAAGCTTATGTTGTGAACCTATTATATCCTATCTTATCGGTTTTGCTTATAAATCTTAGATTATATAATCATATCGGTATAGGTTGAAAGACCCATTATGATCTATGTGGTTTTAAAGATTTGTCTATGATCTTTAACGTCTGTGTCGAGAAATCCATTTTCGTAAACTGATAAACAAAATAAGCTTTGATATATTAGAAACTGGATTATTTGAGTGACACATTTGGTCTAGTTAACTAAATGTAAGTCTTGAGTTAATCAAGTTAATTTTGAAAACGTTTTCCTACGAGATATCCTATTTATATATAAGGTTCATCTTCGAGTCTTTAATCCTTTTCCAACACATATGAATATTTTCAACTATCCGAGTAGACATTTTTATTATTCACTAGTAAAAAGTTATTTACAAAATTGTTAAGTTCTATATCTCCTTCTATTATTTGAATACAACTCAAATCCCTGTGAACGAATTGTTTTTACCTAAAATGATAATACTACATATGTGGGTTATACTTTTAACCACGTAGTGTTTCTGTATAATAATAATTGTGTATTTTCATTCCATTATAAATTTAAACTTTGAAACACATCAGTCGCCATGGGGTGATATCGTGAGATTGTGTACGTTTTTATCTTGTTTTGATCGTGTTTTTGGGGTATTTTTGGGTCACGAGTTTTGAAAATTAAACCAAGGGATTTCGTGTTAAAAAACCTTAAAGTTTATGTTTTTAAGCAAGATCTAGGCCTAAGATACTTAGTTGTATAAAAGGAATCAAGAAAAAATGTCAAAAAGGGTAGGTTTTAGGTGATTTTTAAGAGTTTTTGAATCATGCGATTTAAGTTTCTGTTGATTCGTGTGATTTATGTTAGTGTAATACTTGTGCGATTTATGTTATATTGTGCGAAACAGGTTGTGTAATACTCGTGCGAAATACGTAATCGTGCGAAATAAAACTCTGCCAAAATTGTAACACTCGTGCGAAATATGTCTATGTAACAAGTGTGTGATTTATGTTATGCGTGTGCGAAACAGGTTATGTAACAAGCGTACGAAATAAGTAATTATGCAAAACAAAATTCTGTCTAATTTTCTTAATCTGTGTGAAACATTACAACAACATAAACCGTGCGAACCAAGACAAGGACATAAAGTGTGCGGAATATTACAAGTGTGCGAAACATTACACTGGTGTGCGAAATATTATAATTTTTAGCAATACGTATTTTTAACGGTTTGTCTTAGCTTTGTAAAATTCCATGAAACACTTAGTTATTTTCTCGGTTTTAGTTAAGATTTGTAAAATCCCATGAAATACCAAGTTTAATCACCTTCAACAACAACTCTTTATCACAATTCTCCTTAATTACTGATCGAGTCAAATTTCATCGATTTCATATAACAATCATTAAAAAAGACTACCTTACTTAACTACTTGATAGTTGTCCGGTGTTGAGAATCATCCTCGCTATGCTTGACAATCAAATGTATAACTCATAGGGAACGTCTTATTTACTCTACATCAAAGGAAAGAAAAATGGTAGAATGATGCTTGAATCTATTGAGAATGGACCTCTTGTCTATCCAACTGTTGAAGAAGATGGTCAAATTCGAAAGAAGAAATATGTGGAACCCACTGAACAAGAACAGCTTCAAGATGACTGTGATGTTCAAGCAACAAACATTGTTCTTCAAGGTCTTCCACCAGATGTGTATGCTCTTGTCAACCATTGTCAGTCAGCTAAAGATATCTGGGAAAGAGTCAAGTTACTTATGAAAGGCACTGAACTGTCATATCAAGAACGTGAATGTAAACTGTACAATGAGTTTGAATAAGTTTTACTCTCATTTTTAAGGGTGAAATCACTCATGAGATATTACTTCTCTAATGGTAACTCATCAATGATATGCATACAATTGGCATGACAATGCAGCAAGTCCAGGTGAATACAAAGTTTCTAAACGCTCTTCAACCAGAATGGAGCAAGTTTATGACTGATGTCAAGTTAGCAAAGAATATGTATAATACCAACTATGATCAGTTGTATGCATATCTTAGTCAACATGAGGGACATTCAAATGAAGTTCAAATGATGCGTGAAAGATATCAGGATCCTTACGCATTGGTTGCTAACTCTCAAACTCAGTTAAATTATGCCAAGTATACACCACAGCTACTATCAATTCCTCAAACAACTCATTCTTCCCAACCATTTTCACCAACTTTTGAAGCACCTCTTCATCCATAACCATACCAACAAGGATTTCAGACCGAACTCAATCATACACCAACATTCGTTCCTCAAAATGCATATCATATCCCTTCAATTGCACAACAACCACAAGCTGAGTTTTCCCAACTAGACTCAGGACTTGTTGTTCTATCATTTCTACCAAGTGATGATCTAATTGCTTGTCTAAACAAAGCAATGGAATTTATGTCAACTGTGATGGCATCACGTTTTCCTTTAACTAACAACCAACTCAAAACATCTTCCAATCTAAGAAACCAAGCTACCATTCAAGATGGCAGGGTTACAGTTTAACAAGTTTAAGGGAGACAGTGTCAGAGGTTTACTGGTATGGGTACGAAGGGAAATGCTACAAGATCTAGAGGAAATAATGCTACAGGTCAAGCAAGGATGGTTAAGTGTTACAATTGTCAAGGTGAAGAGCATATGGCAAGGCAGTTCACTCAGCCTAAGAGGCTAAGGAATTCTGCATGGTTCAAGGAAAAGATGTTACTAGATCAGGCACAGGAATCAGGTCAAGTTTTAGATGGGGAGCAATTAGCATTCTTAGCAGATCCTAGAGCTACATATGTTTAAGATACCCAGACAAAAATCACACATAATGCTGCTTTCCAGACTGATGATTTAGATGCTTATGACTCAGACTGTGATGATATCTCATCAGCAAAAGCAATTCTAATGGCAAATCTCTCAAGTTACGGTTCAGACGTCCTCTTGGAGGTACCACATTCTAACAATTATCAAAATGTTGATATGACTAATCAAAGTGTGCAAGAAGAATGTATGTATTTTGACAAACTCCTAATTGTTGATTGTCTAGATAATATATAACAAAGTGATTTTAGCAATACATTCTTATTCTCAATATCTGCAAGAAACACAAAATGCGGTTGTTTAAGATACCAACTCTTCTGCATAACAAGATGCCATGATAATGTTTGTGTTTGAACAAATGTCTAATCAAGTAACTAACTGTCATAACATTGATATGGAAAGCGAACGTGTTAATGAATCCTTAACCGCTGAGCTTGAAATATATAAGGAACGAGTCAAAAATTTTGAACAAATACTTAATAGTGATTTGAATCAGTCATGAAAAATAAATTGAATCACAATGGTTGACATGAGTTCGGAATAGGCATGCCCTTTAAGCAAGAAATTGACTCACTTAAACAGACTCTTTATAAACATGTCAAGGAAAAGGAATCTTTGTTGACAACACTTACATTTTTCAAAAAGGGATAAAAAAAGAAAATAAATATATAGACAAGGAAATTGAGTTTGAAAAGAAAATAAAAGAACTGGATAATATTGTTTATAAAGTGGGTCAATCTACGCAAACAGTGCACATGCTAATGAAACCACAAGTTTTTATGATGACACTCACAAACAAGCTCTTGGTGATCAAAATCTGTTTTATCTTAAGAAAGCTTAGCAGATCAAGCCAACGTTGTATGATGGTCATGTAATATCTAAGAAACATGATGTGACTTCTGTGGTTGATAATAAAGTGACGTTGATGATAGAAGAAGAGAGTCGATCAAAAATGCTTGCAAAACAAAACGACCTAATTTCAAAAGATAAGAAAATTAATATTTCTCCAATTAATTATTCCGAGTTAAATAAATTGGCTGAAGATTTTGGAAAACATTTTGTTCCTCAAAAGGAATTGTCTGCAGAACAAGCTTTCTGGTTACAGTTTTCAAACCCTCTTTCTGAACAACTTGTTGTTCAAACTACACCTGTTAGAATGAAGGCTCCTAGTGAACTCCCAAAATTAAGTATGGTTAAGATAAGTTTTCAAAAACTAAAAAATTATTTTGCCAGCTTTGACAAGGTGGTGAAATTAAGAACCACACCTGATGCAATAATTGAGGGGTCATAGGGTTTTAAACTCCTAAAAAGCAGTTTTCAAGCAGGAAGTAATTCCATTTATTAAACTTTATGGGATTTATTTAAAGATTTGATAATGGACTTCACAGTGAAATTAATGAAGTGAAACATTATTCAACCAAATGGAGTTGTTGTGAACATGTTATGTAGAATAAGAGATATTTTGATATTCAAAAGAAAGAAATTTTTATTGATAATGATCGACTCTTGCAACATATCATCTGTCAAGAAGTTATGAATATAGTGATGCATGCTGTTTCTGTACCTGTCAATATGTTATCTGCTAACAATAAATGTCGTGTGCATGATAATCTTGAGATTGAGGGATTGGAGCAAGAAAATGATCACTTATTTGAACTTCTCTTATCTCAAGATATAGTTCACATTTATGTAAATTCTCTTGCTACACGTAATGATTGTCGTGAAATGCAACATAGTTATATTCATGAATATAATGAGAATCTAGTGCTTAAGGCTGAGCTTGCAAAAAGAACACGAAATGTGAAAAGAATTTTTTATGAAGTTGTCCTCAGATGTTTCACGACACGAAAATCGAAAGTGCTAATCTTAAACTTAAAATTACAACAACAAAAAAGAAGGAGTTTTATGAATAACAAACTGTTAACAATCAAATGCTTATGAAATTCTAAGAATTTTTTCAAATAAGAATGAACGGCAAGCTAGCTAGATGCAAAGGATGGTCTGAACTGCTAGTTGAAGAAACATATTGAGAAGTTTATAAGAGGAAAAAATATGATTGAAAAGGATGCCCAACAATACGAATAAGACCAAGGTTATTCTCCCAGAATGTTAAGCTTGATTTAGAACCTCTATCTCCAAAAGTGTTGAAAAACAAGGATGCTCACATATACTATATTAAGAAAACTCAGGAAAATGTAAACATTCTTATGGGATTAGTCGAACACGCTAGGTCACTCAGACCTTTAGACAGTGATTTAGACTCTGCCTGTAAGTATGCTAAACGAATTCAGGAGGTGCTAGTTTATGTTACAGCTACATGCCCTAGTTTAACAAAACCTAGTGAGAAATTAGTTGCGATCACACCATTGAACAAAAACAAGAAAGTAGGTTTGCCGAAAATCTCACATCATCAAGTAGCACTCAAAAACAGGTAGATTCCCACAAAACACAAGATTCTAACAAAACCTATATGTTGCTTCTACTAAATGAATATTCTACAGTGCTAGCAGATCACAATGCCTAATGCAAGCAATACCAATAACAATAGGATCTCGCGAACAACCAGTAGCAACCAGAATAATAGAGTAGAATACCACCCTAGGAGCGTTAAATCTAGTTCAAATAAAAAGAATCGTGTTATTGAACCTGCTTGTAATGCAAATGTTAAGCATTCCATGTTAAATGCGAATTCTGATTAATTGTGCTACATTTTATTGGATGTTTGTTTGATCTAATTCATATTCATGAGATCTTCGATTTTGTATAAAGATGTTTAATGGTGTTCAAAACTAACTCTTCTAGTATTAGCAAAAATAAAACAACTTGAAACCTACTTGTAAAATTTTCACTACTGATTTGATAATAACTTGCTTCTATATAGTTGAAAATTCACTAAAGAAGAAAAAGGATGCATTTGACTAGGACTACCTCCACAAATGTAGTGTCCCCTAAGAATCCACTTCCACCAAAAGTAGCTAAGAAAACACCAACTAGTAGGAACAATCCTGAAATGCTTAAGGATGTCACTAATAAAAGTTCAAGCAGTAGAATCTAACATTTCTAACAACTCTAAACCTAGCCAAAACTGGGGATCCAATGTTTCCACTGCTCTATCTTCATCGTCTTGTTGATTTCAGGTTGTCCAAATTGTTCTCTGGTATTTAGACTCCTGATGCTCCAAGCATATGACTGGAAACTGCTCTCAACTCATCAACTTCATTCACAAAATTCTAGGTACTGTAAGATTTGGTAACAATCAAATTGCAAAGATAATGGGCTATGGTGACTATCGGATGGGCAATGTTACGATTTCTCAGGTTAACTATGTAGAAGGGTTATGATACAACTTATTTTTCATAGGTCAGTTTGGTGATTCAGATCTTGAGGTAGCTTTTCATAAACACACTTGATACATTCGTGACTTATAAGGTGTTGATTTACTCAAGGGATCAAGGGGCTCAAATGTATACACTTTGTCTTTGGAAGATATAATGTTATCCTCTCCCATTTGTATTTTGTCAAAAGCCTCAAAGACCAAGTCTTGGTTATGGCATCGAAGGTTGTCACATTTAAACTTTGATTCTATCACTACACTGGCCAAACAAGGACTGGTCCATGGGCTGCCCAAATTAAAGTTTCAGAAGGATCACTTATGTTCTTCCTGTGCTATAGGGAAAAGCAATAAACACACCCGTAAACCTAAAGCTGAGGACTCTATTCAAGAAAAGCTCTATCTACTGCACATGGAACTTTGCAGACCAATGAGGATTCAAAGTATCAATGGGCGAAAATACATCTTGGTTATTGTTGATGATTACTATCGGTTTACTTGGGTGAAATTTCTAAGTTTAAAGGATGAATTCCCAGAGTTTGTGATTAAATTTCTCAAAATGATTTAAGTTTGTCTCGTTGCGACAGTCCAAAATATCAGAACCGATAGTGGCATAGAGTTTGTCAATCAAACCCTGAGAGCTTACTATGAAGATGTCAGGATTTCACACCAAACATCTATTGCTCGCCTCCACAATAGAAACGGGGCGTTGTCGAAAGAAGATGAATTGAACTTTAGTGGGAAGTCTGCACGAAACGTTTTGAATTTATTCTCGAAGGCTCAGTTATTTCTATGAGCAGAGGTAGTTGCGACAGCTTATTACACTCAAAACCGATCCTTAATCTATAAACGTCACAACAAAAACCTATATGAACTTCTCCATAACAAAAAAGCCGACTTATCTCATCTTCATGTCTTTGGTGCCTTATGCTATACCATCAATAATTCTGAAGACCTAGGGAAGTTGAAACTTAAAGCAAATATTGGAATCTTTGTCGTTTATGCTCCAGCAAAGAAGGCTTACTGAATCTACAATAAAAGGACCCGTCTAATCATTAAACTATTCACGTTGACTTTGATGAGCTGACGACGATGGCTTCTGAATAATTCAGTTCAGGACCGGGCCTCAACTCTTGACTCCTGGAACAATTAGTTCAGGACTCATGCCAAACCCTCCTTCTCTAACACCGTATGTCCCACCAATAAAGAAGGACTGGGATACGTTGTTTCAGCTAATGTTTGATGATTACTTCAATCCTCCACTATTGTTTGCTTTTCCAGTCCTACATTCGTTGCTACCAGTACCTACTGATCTAACCGGTTCACCTTTCTCAACTCTAGTTGATCAAGATGCACCATCTCCAAGTACTTCACAAACTCCTCAAGAATCACAATCCCTAGTTGCTTCTCCCGGTGTTGAAGAACAGTTTTATGATATTGATGTTGCACATCTAGATAACGATCCCTTCTTTGGTGTTCCAATTCCAGAACCAAATTCTTAAGAATCTTCTTCAATGGATGTTATTCCAACTAATGTGCACTCAGTTAACCAACCACCTGAACACCTCAGTAAATGGACCAAGGATCATCCGTTAGATAATTTAATTGGCAATCCCTCATGACCTGTCTCTACAAGACATTAACTACAAACGAAGCCCTATTTTGCTACTTCGATGCTTTCCTTTCTTCCGTTGAACAAAAGAATTATAAAGTAGCTTTAAAAGTATCATGTTGGATTGAAGCCATGCAAGAATAATTAAATGAGTTTGAACATCTTAAAGTTTAGGAGCTCGTTTCTTCAAGGTCTTAATAATTTCCAACACTTATGAATTATTTTCAACTATCCGAGTAGTCATCTTTATTATCACTGGTAAAAAAGTTATTTACAAAATATAAGTCTTAAGTTAATTAAGTTAATTTGTGCTAGTCTCTTAGGGTGAAGGCCCCCCCCTTAGCCGTTAGAATTAGGATTAACATATGTTTAACATAGGTTTAACATAGAATAGAATTAACATATTCTAAATTAACTTAGTTTAGTTAACCAAAATATTGATAAAATAAAAGATTAGTTCTCGCTCTTAGTGATCGACATCCTACTTACCAACGAAACTACATCTGATCGGGTACACTGCCCGTTAAAGTGTTGTTTTAGGTAAAGTCGGCAAAATATAAATTTAAAACTTGAAAACTCTAAAATAAACACCACTACAACAGCACATCAATCCTATGTTATTCACTCAGAAAGAAGGCAAAGACATCTTACTGGTACAAATCTATGTAGATGACATAATTTTTGCTTCAACTGATCCTGCACCATGTGACTCATTTTCTGAAATAATGTGGTCAAAATTTAAGATGTCGATGATGGGCAAAATGTCTTTCTTTCTTGGACTTCAAATTTCTCAAAGTCTCAGATGCATCTTTTTTAACCAATCTAAATATTATCTTGAGATAATTAAAAAAATATGATATGGAAACCAGTGACTCGGTAGATACTCCCATGGTGGAGAAATCCAAACTGGATGCAGATCCACAAGGGAAAGAAGTTGATCCCACATGTTATCGTGGAATGATTGGCTCCCTTATGTATCTGACTGCCAGTAGACCAGACCTTGTATTTGTTGTGTACATGTGTGTACGGTATCAGGCTAAGCCTACAGAAAAGCACTTACATGCAGTTAAGCGAATCTTTTGATACCTAAAAGGAACCATTTACATGGGTCTGTGGTATTCGAAGGTTTCCTGTATTACACTAACAGCTTTTGCAGATGCTGACCATGCTGGTTGCCAAGATACCAGAAGAAGTACATCTGGAAGAATGCAGCTATTGGGTGACAAATTAGTGAGTTGGTCGCCAAAGAAACAGAAAAGCATAGCTATATCTAGTATATAATCTAAATACATCGCCTTATCCGGATGTTGTGCTCAAATAATTTGGATGCGATCACAACTGACGGACTATGGCCTTAGATTCAACAAAATACCTTTGTACCGCGATAACAAGAGTGCCATTAATTTATGTTGCAACAACGTCCAACACTCCCGATCCAAGCATATTAACATCAGATACCACTTCATTAAGGAGCAAGTGGAAAATAGGGTGGTTGAGCTATACTTTGTCAGAACAGAATATCAACTGGCGGATATCTTTACCAAGGCATTGGGATGAGAAAGGCTTGACTTTCTTATCAACAAGCTTGGAATGAGAAATATGTCTCCTAAAACGCTAAAAAGACTGGCAGAAGAAGAAGAGTGACGGTGGCACATTTTCTTGTATCCTATGTAAATACAGAAAATAAGAAAAACTCAAAAAGATTTTTATTTTGATAAAATTTTACCAAAAGAAAATAGAAAAATATAAAACCAGAAAATCAAATACAAAAATATAAAATTAAAACATAACAAAAAAATATATGTGTTTATGAAATGTCTTCTAGAATCGATAATATTTATGGCTTTAGAAATGTCATTTAATAATGACACGGAGCTGTAAATAAAGTTCGAGCGGAAGTTGAAAATGTTTTCAAAACATGTCATTGGTTTGCTTTTATTTCAGATAGCAACCCGGTCTTCATTTAAAGGCAAGTATTTTTTCGCCAAAAAGTTAACTGGACCTCACAACAGGAATTAACTTTCTCGGGTATGAATTACTTAATATTCATACAAAGGCTTGTGTATACTTTGCTCCACAACCCAGGCTTTCTTTTAAATAAGTGTACGTGTCAATGCATTTTTGTGAAAAACAAGAGAAATCTTATTTTTGGTATAAAAGGTGTTGTATTTCAAAACATATCAATCATCTCAGTTTCTAATCAGAAAAAGATTTTCAAAGAATTTTCTATCACTCAAACAATGTCTACAGCTCTTTAAATAGAAAACAAGACATTATTTGAGGAGGAGAAATGTTTAAATTCTTTCAAAAATAATCTTTCAAAAGTCATCTCGGAATAAAGGAAAAGATTCTAAACAATAAAGATCATCTATTAAAGGGGAATTAATATTATTTTAACTCAAATGGGTTTAAGATGTTATTTGTTTAACTTCTAGGGACTAAAAGGCAAAATCTAGGTCATATATCCAATGTTTGTAACTTAAGGGACTATGCTTGCCATTTCTAAAAAATGCTTAGACTTAGTATTAAGTTTAACTACAAAATAGAAGGAGTTAGAAACTTAAGGAACCATTTCTGCCATTTTGAAAATGTGGCCGGTTAACACATTCCTCACACAACATATTTCTCAAAAACTCAAAACAACAAACTCATATTTCCCTCTCATTACACATTTCGCACGCCTCATAAGTGAAAATCAAAAATCATTTTCCGGCTTTAAGGTACATTCTAATATGTTTATCATCTCTAAAACATTACTTTGGTAAAAACAAATTGGATTAAAACTCCTTTTTTTGTACTTGAAATCCTTAGAAATCGAATTAGGGTTCTTAAAAATAAGAGTTGAGATTTCTTCAAATTAGTTGAGGGGTTTTGTTCATTAGGGTGTGTTTAAGCCTCGTGTATAATAGTTTTTGATATCTTGAAATCATTTGTGAGTTTGAATGATTCTTTTATGTATGAATGGTGCGAAACATGTATTTGTGTATGAGTTTATGGGTTTGGGTGTATATGCATGATGTAAGCTTCTTTATATCCGTATAACATGGTTTAGCCTCCTAAGTTTGTCTTTAAATTGGTAAAGTAGTTCTTAGGTGCGATAATCATAAAACGGTACAAAATTTGCTTGCTTGATATGCTAAATGGGTTTGGTAAACTGCTATGGGGTCCTTAGCATGTGTTTTTGCCTCCTAGATGCCCTATATCTTGAATGCTTTGTGTTCTTCCTCGATTTATGCTCAAAATTGTCTTAGCATACTTGAATGTTGTTTAAACCTTGATAGAATTGGTTTCTGCTATGATCCTTGATTGCCTTGTGTTAATTGTGATTGAAATTTGAATGAAAAGGTGTGTTAAATAACATGTTAAGTTTATTCATGTGAAATATGTTAGTGTGTAATCGTGTGAAATATGTAATTTGTTGTGAATTAAGGGTTTCTATAAAGTTTATACTGCTAGCTCAACTTAGTACTGCCAAGCTTAAAGAGTTTTTACTGCACAGATTATAACTACCAGTACTAACTGGTTACTACTGCTAGAGCAAAATTTAGTAGTGCCAGTACTAACTTAATACTGCTGAGAAGAAGTTAATACTGCTGAAGACTGAAGACTGCATGAAGATAAAGACGTGTGAGTTCACTAATCTTGGATTGACTCTAACCTGAATTGAATGTTTGTCTTAGGTTGAACAATATTTGGACCGTTGTCACACCCCGACAATGGCGGAAACACAGGATGCGACGATACCATTCATCGCACAAGATACAAGATCATACACTTTATAATTTACATTCATAAAACTGAAGTTTACAGAACTTTACAAGTTAAAAACTTGACATAATTCAAAAACCACGACCATCTCGACCTAGTCCCCTCTGGTTACATATTTTCTCTTCCAATACCAATCACATACCTTTGATTTGACACACCAGAAAATGATACTCGAAAACGTCAATAATAATGTTGGTGAGCTTGTAGGTTTAACCTTAAACCCAAAAGCTGTGCCAATATTTTAATAGTGGACAACAGTGCTATATGACAGTGAATATATGCAAACAACTTTAGCATCACCACTAATCAATAACCATATGTCACTTACGCACCTAAAGGACCTACCAGCTGGAGCACTAAAATTAGGGCAGGACCAAACACAAACTTGGGTAGACGTACCCATCCGCTCCAATAATCACACAAATACTGGGTAGGCGTACCCATCCGATCCAATAATCTCACAAATACTGGGTAGGCGTACACATCCGATCCAAACAATCATGCATCACATAATATTCACATAGCAGTCATAAGTACATAACTTGTCCCAAAAACAAAACCACATTTCGCACAGATCAATTCAAAACATTTCAATACACATTTGAGTATCATTTTCCCCCAACGGAAAAACCAGTAAAAAGTGGGGATACGAGAACTCACCTCAATCAGCAATCAAAAGCAACCGCACAATTTCAAAAGGCAAAGCACAATCAATCTCTATGCAAGCGCACAATGTATCCGGCAACGACCTAATATATACTCACTATATCAATACTAGTACAAAATTATCTTATTGTATAAGTGTTCGCCTTAACTCACGTAAAATCCTCATTTTCATAACAAAATCCCATTTCCAATCCATATCATTCCAACTCGTTACCTCAAATCTTTAAAAAAAACATCGTCTTATTACCAAGACTTTATCTCATTATCAACACTTTATCTCATACTAGTTGGTTACCCGCGCATAGCGGCGGAAATAGAAAATTTACTAACTCAACTCTTTACGCAATTTTCTACCCGCTTACAACACTTTAAATGTATGTGTTCGTTGTATGTGTTCGCTTGGGTTTCCCCTCAAGCTTTCCCTCAACAACCATATCCCGCAACACCAAATTAACACATCAATCCGCATGTCAATAGACAACACACTCTACCGAAAGTATATAGTTTTTTTAACAGTATCAAGTTTATATTTGAATTAAGGTAAAAATGTAAAAAATATAAATCACATAAAATCAACCAAATAAAATAATAAAAAACTAAAAATTAATAAAAATATAACAAAATGTATATTGAATTAAAGAGCACAAAATTTTAAAAAATATGGTGAAATTAGATCATAATAAAATTAAATTGATAAAAAGATATTTCAATTTGAAAATAAAGGTGATTTTTTAATCAAAAGGTGACACATGTCACTTTTTGATGTGATTCCAAAAAATGAGATGGATGGTCAAGATTGCACCTCCTTATCTTAATTTTTAATGGGTCCCACATTATAAATGCTTTATATAGTAGTATAGATTATGATTGTGTGGTAATTACGCGAAAACGACTCAAAACACTTGGGCAAAGTGCGACATCAACACAATACAGCTCAAACACCTCAAACCGTTGAACGATACAATCGACCAAAATACTCCGCGAAAAACTGACGAAAAGGAATGAGCAAGAGCTCAAAAGCCAAAGATAAATAATCCACATTTCCGTAGTCGATACGATATGCATATATTTAAATATATGTACATGAATACTTGATAATTTAAATAAAATAATAATATTTTATTATTATTTTCGTCTTATTATCGGGCTAACGAGGTAGTTACAACATCTCGTCATTCAATATGTCCAAAGGCTTTTACCTCAACACTTAATCTTCCTTAAGATTCACCCTTCCATTTCCTCAATTAAAATCGACACAACGGTTATAAATAGTAAATATTTAAGAAAAGTTTCGAGAAATTACATCTTTCGTATTGTATTAAATTTTCAAGTTAAATAACTATTTAAATGTTAAAACATTGAAATATTATCTCTTTTAAAGTCAAACTCCAAAGTATATAATTCTTTTAAAAATTCGGCATGACCCGTACGTCTTTATGACTTTTTCCAAGGTATTAAACCTTAATCCAAAACAATTTTCACAAATCCGACGTTTTCCGACAAACACAATATCAATACCATTGACATGATTTATTAAACCGTGGTAAAATAACCTCTTTACAATTGGCAAGTCCAACAAAATCCTTCCATAGACCAACAGCAACTTTTACTTTGGATCAATTTACAATCCCACAAACTTATTTAATTATGTATTGGGTCCATATGTCCATTATGGTTCAAACTACTTAGCCCGATAGCGAAATTTTATTCCATACTTCCTTCATAAATCCAAAATACAAAATCAAACCCACATGAGCCTTAAGCCCATTAAGCGAAACAATAGGTCTATAAGCTTATAGCTATTTATATATATATATATAAATATAAATATATAATATATATATATATATTAAATATATTATAAATATATATATAAGCCGGTAAACCCAACAATAAGCCATAACCACAAAATAAGCCGAATATATATAAGCTCAAATAAGCCAAAATCAAAATAAGCTAAAACCGAATAAGCCAAAATTCATTAAGCTATAAGCTTATAGGCCGAAAACCATAAATCCAAAATCAATAAGCCAAAATCAATTGGGCCGAGCCCACTTTGGCACCCCAAACCGAAACCAAACGGCCCTATGTTGGACCGACTAAGCCAAACACACCCTTGTTGGGCCGGTAAACAAACCAACGCACCTAGTTGGGCTGGAAGCAACCAACGTACCCTAGTTGGGGACGGACCCAAACCAAACACACTCTTGTTGGGCCGAACGAGCCCAACGCACCCTTATCCGAAATCAAATAAGCTACTTTTAGCGTTAGTAAAAATATAGCGTGCAATCTACCTCCAAATAAGCCCTTATAAGCACTTTTACCAAAAATGAAAAAGTTACCACAACAACCATTTTATTTAAACTCAAAACCCTTTTCCTTCCTTTCTTTTATAAGCCGACGCATAAACACTCTTTTTTGTATTTTTGATTTCAAGTTTTGATCTTTTTGGCGATCAACTTGTACAACTAGCATCTAGACATCACCACAATCACAAAAGTACAACTTAAATTCAAAGATTTATAAAAACTTACTTGTTTGATGAGCTTGGTTCGATCGAGACGCTCGAATAAGACTAAAAACCTTGTTTCTACAATCCAAAACTACTAGCTAACAACCCAATAATATATTTTTATTAACCCGAGTTCTTAGAAAATTCTTCAAAATAATTGTTTCTTCTTCTTCATTGTTTCGACCGGTAAATAGAGATGAGAGAGAGATATTTTTTTGTTTTGATTTCAAAATGATGCGTGTATGTGAAATGGTTGAGGTGGTGGAGGTATATTATGGTACTAGGTGAGACATTATAGCAAAATTTTAGCCATCTTGTCCCCTTATCCCCTAGGCATCCAAAATGGGATCAAGGAGGGTCTCCGGTGTTTCTTTTTATGTCGGGATCACTTAAAAGCTAAATTTTCATCTATTTAAAACGTCACCCAAACTTAGTTATCATTTTCATTGCGTTTAAAATTATTTTTTCATAAACCTGGATTATTCATACGACACTTATCACCTTAAATAGCTATAAAAATCCATTTGAGCCGATAACGACCGACTCCGGACCGAGAACATGAATTTTTGACAAAACTCAACCGAACCTTGCTCATCCATTTAAAAACACTTCAAACCACAAAATATAGCATGAAAACTTATATTCACCCAAAATTTCACCTTTTTATGACTATTACAGTCTTTTATCGAATTTCACGAAAACAACTATTTTTGTGATAACTTCAAATCTCACACTCACGATTTACAATTTAAATCGACGTTATTTCATTATTATGAATTTATTAAATAAATAAACCCATTAACACATTTCTAACCTCATAAATCTCCATACTTAATTAATTGTCGTGCCGGTACGCGCTGCTTGGCGATTTTTCGCTAAACACGGAAAAACTTCCCGAAAGCACTGAAAACTTCAAAACCACTCTAAAACAGGAAAACGAATCATAAATGATTCATTTACGAACTCCACACTTCATCAAACTCCCGATTAAACCGAAACCGCTTGTACGCAAAATAGACAACAAAAGTCAACTTTTCAGCTTTCATCAGGAAAACTGACAAGATCGAAAGACTCCAACATACAAAACAATAATATTTTATAATACTTAGCCCTGAAAATATTACCGGTTATCACATGTGCCCTCTTTGTGCTTAGTTGATCGGTACACTAATCCCACAAGGATTAGGAGTGCTTGACTTGCAAGCCAAGTCTTGTATGCCTATATAATGAATCCTTGATTCATTATTTAGGTTTCAACTTCACTTGCTAGAAAAGAACCCTAAAACCTCTCTCTTTTCTTCTCCCTTTGTTCGACCGAGTTTTAATAACCCTAAAGGGTTTCGGGTTTGGTTCGTGCGATCAAGAAAACACCAAGGGGTGTTCGTTCGACTTGTAAGATCAAGAAGAAGGGTTTTGTTTGCTAATCACTACTAGTACTAGCATACATCATTGTTTGGTACGAACGTATTGTGTGTATCGAAGTAGAGAAATCTTCGTTTAGATTGGGTGGTTTGCGTGGTATTTATATTATACACACGCGTATATTGAAGACGGTGGTTACGATAATTGCTAAAAGGTACACGTCATCAATTTCTTTGTTGATTATTTTTCTATACGTGATTATATGTTTTCCGTTGCGTACTCGTGTAGTTAATGGTTAATTTGGTCATAAACTCCAACACAGCTATCATTTTATTTTGGTTGCTTCAAACTAATCAGGTGAGAACAGTTTCACGGAAACAATTGCATGTGATACGCAAAGCAGTCCACGATGTGAGTTTTACGTATTTGGTACATCAGACCTATTTCTGTGATATAGACCAATTGTGTTAATTTAGCCTGTGGTATAACAGAAAGAAAGCAGATGCTAATGCAAGACCGGTTCAAGCCTTAAATAATCGTTGATTGAAGTTGTACAGACCAGATGACGAAGAAACAAACTAAAACTTTGTGACAGCATCGTTGGTTGAAGCTGTACATTCCTAAGTGTTTTTTCCAAGCGAGCAACTACCTCGAGATGGAGTATTTTTCTTCCACATATGATTTCTTGAATTGAATAAAGACCAACAAGCTTCCCATCGGTAACATGGAATCAAAATTTTATTTCTCAATCAAAATTCTCAGTTTCATGACAGATAAATATCCAAGAAAAAACTTCTAAATTTCAACTTTTTTATACACAATGTTGTTGGAAATGTAGTTTTTTTTTTGCTAGTTGCTTGTTCTTGTATGGCATAGGATGCTTTATATTGAATTGATATAGGTTGAAATGTTGAATGTCTTGGAATGTAGTTGTTGCTTTGTCTCTTTTGTTTTGGTAGATAAGTGGTTCGTACTTGATCTTCAGTGTAAAGTGTTATTATTTTTTAGTAATTAATATATAATTCACCTTTTTTTTTAAAAGCTAGCAGCACGATAATCAGGTATTGTCAAGTCTGCGGCTGTAACCACCCAAAACCTGAAACTATAACTAAGAATACATATATATTTAGTGGGACATCATCAATAATTTAAAACACAGATTATCAAACACCATGTTTTTTTTCTTTAATCATGGTTTCTCACATTTCGGCCAACTAATTTACGAAGTTTGTCACTAACCGGATTAAATACTGACTACTAATCTTGTCACAAATAAGTGACCGAGTATAATTTGGTCTCTAATAGATATAGTGACGGAACCGTTTTCGTCACTAAAAGCCATTTTTCTTGTTGTGGGGATGAATCCATACGAAATCAAATATTATATATATTTGGTCATGAATGATGAACCTAGTTGTATTGTTCAATACTTGATCTTTCCATGATGTTGTGTGCCTCTCATTCTTAAAACTACACATGAGACTTTAAATATCAGATTACGACGAGGCTACCTTGTGGCTAGAAATCTCAAAACCAAAATGTCTAACAAAACCTTGTAATTGAGTACCAATAAGCATGCATGCGGCTGAGAAGCTATGCATATCATACATGCTTAAATTCACTGTGTATATCTAGTGCGTTTTAGCGTTCGATTTTAATGTTAGTACTAATGTTAACATTTATTGATAATAACCATCTGACAGTTTGGCCGAGTGGTCTAAGGCGCCAGATTTAGGCTCTGGTCCGAAAGGGCGTGGGTTCAAATCCCACAGCTGTCAATTGCATTTTTTTATAAACTTACAAAAGTTGCTTAATAATTCAATAACTGTCAATTGCATTTTTTTATAAACTTACAAAAGTTGCTTAATAATTCAATAACAGTTTGACTCTATAATCTTGTCATTTTGGAGGGCCATACACTGGTCGAGGCGTGGGTTCAAATCCCACAGCTGTCAATTGCATTTTTTTTATAAACTTACAAAAGTTGCTTAATAATTCAATAACAGTTTGACTCTATAATCTTCATTTTGGAGGGCCATACACTGGTCGAGGTGAGGGATAAGGATATAAGTTGTTCAGGAGAATCTCAAATTTTGTTAGGTTCGGTTACAAATTTTGTTAGGCTTTTTTCTGTTTCAGTTCGTGTAGGTATTACCCGAATTCTAAACACCCCTAAACCGAACCATAACAAACAACCATTTTTATCCGATTAATTTTTTATTCAACACTTATCTCTACTACTTTATAAAACATTTAGCCCATTTTATTTTTAAAAGTTTTAAAATTTTAAATAAAAAAGATTACTTATTTGAGAAAGTTCATGCATAAATGTTCTTGAAAGCCTTTCACAATGAATAGTAACACCTCATTTTGTAACATCTTTGTGTATAATTGTAACATCCTCCCGTATTCATTAGCCTATTATAAGTCACGTCTAAAATTTTAAGTGTATTTACAATTAGTTTTAGGGGGTAATTGGGATTGTTTATTTAAAATAGATTATGAGTTTTGAAAACGGATAATTAGATAATCCGATAATCCGTTGTTCCAAAACGTGATTGTGAAACATAGTGTTTGGATTTCATTATGATGTTTGATATCGCAATAATCAGATAATCAGTTTTTTGAGTGTTTGGTAAATTAAATAATTCAATGGTTAAAAACATAAAATGACCAAAAAAGACATCTTTTGTCTATTATGGTTTTTTTATTTTTGAAACAAGTCTATTATGTTATTATTTAAGTTTTCATATGTAAAATCTTTTATATAATAAAAGAATTACATCATTTTGGAGTTTCTGTCAAATTGAATCTTATGAATTAAAAAATTAGACCAATCAGAACGCTTGATTTTGCCACGTAGGCAAAATCGTGCGATCTGATTGGTTAATAAAAAGTCAAAATTGAATCAATTTGGTCAAAATTAAAAAAATTTGGTGAAGAAATCTGATAGAGAAAAAAAACACATAAAAATATATGTGTCAAATTTATGAAAATAAAAATTTGAAAAAAAGAGGAGGTAATTAATAAAACTTTAGTGGTTTAATTTTAAATAAATTATATGGAGTTAAGTGTAAATTTATAAATTTATAAATTTTATTATAACTTTAACAAATAAACAAATAACCCTTTAAACTTTATACTCCTAGACTTTATATTTTAAAATACAATAAACGCAAACAATTCTTACTTCCAACAAAGATTTAACATTATTTAATCACATCCCAATTCTACCCGAAGATTTTTTAGTGGATTTTTTATTGTCGGCGTAAAATCATGTTGTACAACCAAATAGAAATACACCGAAGCACATAAATTATCGTAAATAGAAAAAAGGTTTTCTAGCTATTCATTGATGGGTTTGAAAGAAATTACATTTTCTTTTTTTTTTGGTTTAATACGTACTAAAATTCTAAGAATTGAATTTCTGAAAAAAGTATTTATTTCATTGACATGTTTTCTAAAGTGGAAGTCAATGGTTCAAATATAACGAGGAGAAAATTAATCCCCTTATGGCCTCGAGGGTTCACTTGAACCAACTCTAGGCTACCTAAAAGGGTAGTTTCACTGGGATTAGTTGGCTTACAATATCGAGTCCGAAAACAAGTAAATCAAAAGAAAAAAAAATTACTAATTATCCTACTACGTAATATATAAAAGATTTAATATATCTATTCTCTTCACACGATTTCGATAATACTTTATACATAACGTATAAAATAGAAAAAAAATAATTATATATATATATATTTTTTGAAAAAACATAATGTTATGTTTAAGCCTCGTGCGTGCACGTGCATTAAAACTAGTATGAAATATAATGGTAAAGAATATTAACGTTTACCAATATGTTTTTAAGAATTTATCTGTGTGTGTTGGGCCTTACAAGTTACAACCAAGTGACCAACTATAAAATAACATAGGCTGGGCTGTTAATAAACGTTTTTAACGTTTGTTCGTGTGGTTATATTAGGGTTTTTACATTTCACACACTAGCAGCCACACCAGAAATCCATCCTCTTCCTCCTTACTTCACAATAATTCACTCCAACATTTTCAAATAAAAAACACATACCCTTGCTGAACAAAACATCTAAGCGCTAGCAACAAGAAAAGAAAATGATAAAATTGAGGGCAAATTTGTAAAATCGTCAAGGAATGAGTTATTGCGTTTTGCAACAGCAACCCCATAGCTACTTTTACAAAACCACATTTTGAGACCTTCCAAACGCAAATAATCACTTTTTGAATTTTGTTTCCCAAACACTAGAAGGTGATTAATTGCGTTTGCAAACCTCAATAATCTGATAATTTGTTGCAAAATGCAACCACAAACACCCCCTTAACAGCCTTGAAATAATGTAACAGCCCATTTCATCAATATTTATAACGGCCCATCACACAAATTTAAATATGAGCAATGCTAGATCCACAAAATTCTTACAAAAATATATCCACAAAATGATTTGTTAATTAAACATGGAGGGTAAAAAGGTAAAATGAAAGATTATGAAGCAATGTGATTGGACCAAAGCCATTGCCAAGTCATTATGTGGATTATTTTTTGTAAACTCTTTGTGAGTGTAGCATTTCTCTTTAAATATTAAGCTACATGGCTTTTTTTGGTTTTCACTATATAAACAACACAATGATAGTCATTTTCTTACTCTCTTTTACAATAGCCTTTCACTGCTAGCTGCCTCTCCGGTGACCGTCTTCGCCAACAACTTTATGTCATTCGTTAATATATGCATCTAACATAAATGATGATGATGAACCTCGAATGATGATGATGATGATGATGCATGTTTCGACAAAAATGTTAGAAAAAGATTGTACACTTTAACTTTTTTTTAGTGATAATTTTGAATTAAAATTTGATTATTTTGTATGCTGTATTAGCTTTGTGTGTGTGCATGCATGGTGGATCTAAAGATAAGAATATGATGGATGACTCATGCAATGATGAGTTAAACTTAAAGAAGGATCTTTCTCCTTGGTAACAAAAATTAGATGACTTATTCTTTTTTGTTATAGTTTCATGATTTCCTTCATTTTTTTATGCAGGTGATTTAAAGCCTTTCAATGGCTACTGACTACATGATCATAACGCATGGATCGTTGATGTTTTTTTATATATACATATATTTTGTACGTTTAAGCAGAAGTGAGTTGTCTTCGGTATAAAAGATATATATGATGCATCTACAATAATTTATGTTTTAATGTAAAATATACTTCTAAAGAGCTCATAAAGTTTAAAACTAATACAGTAATATGTGTGGGTCTTTTTTATTTTTTGATGTATGATAATATGATATGATATGTTTATTGGAAGGGTCGAAGGGATATCTTCTTCTAGGATCAAACTATTGTTCATAACAAATAAATATATGATACGACAAGGAGTAGAGAAAGAGTGCCTGCTAATAAACGATGAAAGTTGACAAAGAGAAAGCTACGTAAATAGTGACATTGCAGAAAATATTGTTACAAGCATGGTTATTGAATGAACTTTGCAAGTAAGTTAATGTATAATAATGCACTAGTGTCAAAAGCATGGTGCTTTTTCAGCCACACTAAACAAGACAGTGAAAAAGGGACGGTGTTTGTGATTTCATAGATTTGTATTACTATATATTATATGTATATTCAATCTTATGTGAAAAGAATATTATTGACCAAAAAACTTCCTTATGATTTTATCCCATGGAAAAGCCATAAACTGTTAAGCTATTAAGTGCTTTAAAGGAAAAGATTTAACAAAAACTCAAGTGCTATTTATTTGAGATTAATAATGTGTTACAAAATAAATGCAATGGTTTACACCCTGCCTCTTACGGGTACTTTATGTAGAAATTATTTACATTTTTGTTAGAAAAAAAAGGTTTAATCGAATAACATTTGCTCGCATAAAATATAGTCACAGAGTACCCGCCGCCGCATTGCACGGGTACCTGCTAGTTTCATATAAAGGGGTGTAACAATATTTTTCTTTAATTCAAAGACTTTATTCAGCACACATAACAAACAACAATTTATTATCTACAAACAGACAATACTCATTTATAGTCATGTTAATTTTACGAGACATAATAGAAAAATTAAACAAACAGACCCTAAACAAGAATAAGAATAGGTTCAATATAGGTTAAAGCCCATAAACAAGGAACTTCAATATCCTATGAAAAGTATTTACCAATATAGCAGCGTACTCGCGCGTTACGGCGACGGGTACCCTCTGACGATTAACCGAAGAAATAAAAAGAATTTGATCCCGGTGAGGCCCGATTCACACGTTTTTATCGGTTCCGATGGGTCATCTACGGTTCGTCTTCGGACGGTTTTTATTGGCTAGCCGAACCTCCATTTTCCGGTTGAACCCGTTGGTCCGGTCCAGTTTTTAAAACTATATGCACCATCATTTTAGGGAGACATCATATGTACGCTTTTGTAAATATATGCTTTTAATTGTTGGACAATGTGAATATATGATTGTATTTTTAAGTAATGTGGTATATTAATCATGTATTAATTATGTATTAACTAGCCTCAAGGCCCGCCCGATAGGCGGCTAGCTTTAAAAAAATTTAAAATATAAAAGTAGTAGAATGATTAACAGAAATAAAGTTAAATGATATAATATTAAAAACCAAAAAGTTGAGATATAATGTCATTTGCAAAACATCCGCAAGAAAACTAAATAACCGTCACTGTTTAAACAAAAAATAGCTAAGAAATAAGAACAACACTACATATACCGCTTAATCAATACATGGTATCTTTTTACAGCGTTCCTACAAAAAATCTACTCTAAAAACAAAATTTTATTTAGTAATGAGAAGCAATTATTGCAAATTATGAGAATAAGACATCAACTTTGCAAAACCAAAGCCATGTAAATTCAAAAAGTCTATTAACAAACTCAATGCAAATATAAACAACATGTTATCTACTGCCACTTTTTTAACTGCTACTAAATTAAAATGAGAATTCAGAATAGCACTTGCCATCTTGAGAATGAGATATTAAACCACATGACCAAAATCCAACAATAACAATGTCTCTCGCCGGTAGTTTCGGTGAAATAAACTATGACCAAAATACAGCTATAAACTTGGACAATATAAATTTGTAGAAAGAATGGGTCACCTTGGGATTAAGAGGCTTTACTTGCATGCAGTGACGCCAGTCATGCTCGTTATTTAACGTAGCAGAAGATTAAATACAGTGAAAAATGTTAAAAACACATAACATGACAAACTATTTCATTATGTTACCTGGTAGGCAACTCGGGGCAACTCAGGGCTTTGTACCATTACCACCAGTAGGATCAAGATCCATAGCATATACTCGTCCTGCAATACAAATGCAAAATGGGTCGATTTATGTGGGTCGACATACGTTTTATCTTATCATTGTATGTTAATTTCACTTTTCATTAAAAGAATTGCAACGTCTATGTCAAGACATACTTAATCCACTTATCATATAAAATCTTAAATGCATCAGTGTGTTTTTCCATACCTTAATCTCATTAGACTTAAAGTATACTTGTAAACAATATTGCAAAGCCAAATAAGTTATCCGCACAATCATAGTTATAGAATGCTTAATGTAGATCAATTAAAAAAACTACAATAAAGAACCTGGTTGGGTTCGCCACGTATCTTTATGATTACGAAAAGCTATTACTTGATAATGATTCACATATTTGAGCAAAGAAATTTTACCGACTTAACTGTTCTCGTTATTAGCTAAATTTATTATATTACCTTTTTGATCCATCCGCGTAGGGTATAACGAAAATTGATAGATGGGATGCAATCTCTCCCGTTAACATCCATTAAATATGATAAATATAAAGGAACATGCTTTCTTTATCTTGTCTTAGGCGTCCATCATTTTATTGTACACATAAGAGTATCTATAGTAGAAGTTTTTCTTAGTGGCATTCAGTTTTTATTTTTGTATGTATGCTATGTAGTAAACACATTGCATTAGTAGTTCATCCAATTAGCTACAAAAGAGCGCGCACCAAATGCCTAAAAGAAATTTAATGCTAAGAAAACGATAACACTTTTAGCCTACTTTATCATACCAAAGAAGTTCCAATTTGATGATATACCTGTGAATGGGTTGCTATGCCTCTCATTTGAGCTCGACTACTTTGTAGATTGGCTATTTGTTATCTAAGTCTGACCAACACTACAACATTTGCTATATTCCCCAGCGACAAATCCGGGGTATCCCGGGCGACTTGTCGCTGGGGATACCTTTCCCGGGCGACATGTCGCCCGGGAAATATTAAGAAAAATATATATTTAAAAATATTCCCGGGCGACATGTCGCCCGGGATACAAAAATTAATTAATTAATTAGTCATAATCCCGGGCGACGACATGTCGCCCGGGAGAATATTAAAATAAGTTTATTAAATAAATTAATAATGTGAATCCCGGGCGACATGTCGCCCGGGAAAGATTTTAAATATATATTTTTCTTAATATTTCCCGTGCGACATGTCGCCTGAGAATATTTTTAAATATATTCCCTTGCTCTGAGCTTTCAACATGTCATCCACCATCAAAGAAAGCAAG
>BQNB010083597.1:0-28997 GCA_026074375.1 Tanacetum coccineum | reverse complement strand
AATGTATTTTTGGCATGTTTTTAGGCTTTTAAGTCCGCTTAATATGAAAAATGGTATGTGTAATCAAACACATATCAAACGGTAATGCTTTGTTGTTGCGGAGGTGGTGGTGGTAGAAGTGTTGTTGTTGCGGTTGTTGCAGTTGTTGCAGTTGTTGCAGTTGTTGCAGTTAAGACTGGTTCTTGAACATGAACATATACTAGTTTTGGAGGTGTGAGATCGATGACGGGAGTGGAGAGAGGAGGAACTGATGAAGAGGCTTGATGAATAGGAACATTGACCATGGATTCCACTTCATTTTCCACATTTGCTTTACCTAGTTCTTCTTCTATTGGTTTGTTATTCAAGAACTGATCACCAAAGGTAAAAGCATCATCAAGATTATTCATTGACGAAAGAGTCCCGAATGAGCTTGGTGGATTCTCTAAGAAGACATGTTCCTTAGTAGTATGCTTTAAGCTTTCATGAACTTTCGGGTACACAGCAACGATGAATCTTCTCGCTTTATATTGCTTGAGGGCAAGCAACAGCTAAGTGTGGAGGAATTTGATAACGCCTAAATTATACATGTTTTTAGCGGCGTTATTTATATATATTTTATCATTTCTCATGAACTTTTGATACTTAATAGCATAAATTATGTGCAGGTTCACTTGAAGTCATCTCGATCTCAAAAGAAATAAAGTTCAAGTGTTTTCGATTATTGGAAAGCAAGCGAGAAGACAATAAAGAACTCAAGGCTGAAAAAAGACATAAGTACGCCGCACTTACCCTATGTGCGACGCACTTCCAAGCGAATTTAAGAAATTAAAGTCAATTAAATGAAGATGCATTTAATCACCAAGTACGCCACACAAATAACTTTGTGCGCCGCACTTCCTATCATAACTCTGAAGAAAAATTAAATGGAATTAAATACCCCTCGCATTTACACCCTAAGTGTGCCGCATAATTTTCTTGTGCGCCGCACTTTTACCCCAAACTTAGCCTATACATTGAGACGAATATCACACACAGTTCATCATTTCCAACTCAAATATCTCTCATATCACAATCATCTCTTCATCATCATACTCATAAATACCATAACCCCTTGACGATTGAAGATCAAACCACGAAGAACGAATAAGAATATCATAGATTTATAAGAATAAAAGGTTGTACTTCGATTCTATACTTGTTACGGGGAGAATTTTGATACATATTCTTACCCGGATATAGTATGTTTTTTATTTATCAATTTAATCTTGTTATGAACTTCATAGCCATGAGAGGCTAAATCTCTCATGACTACTCGGTGAAAATTATATAATGAATAAGCGTCTGGTATAATTACGATCTTGTTAATCTTAAGCTTATGTTATAATCCTATCGTGTTTTATCTTATCAACTTTGATTATCAATTTTGATAATATACTCACACTGGTATAGGTCGAAAGACCCGTTGTGAGCTATATAGTTTTAAATATTTGTCTATGATCTTTGTCGTCTGTGACGAGAAATCCACTTACGTTATTTGATAAACAAAATAAATTTAATATAATAGTAGCTGGATTATTTGAGTGACACATTTAATCGAGTTAACTAAATATAAGTCTTAAGTTAAACAAGTTAATTTGTGAAAACGTTTTTTGACGAGAAAATACTTTTTATAAATAAAAGTCCTAAGTCTAAGATCGTAACTATCATCATTGCTTATAAGTTATGTGAAATTATCCGAGTAATCATCTTTATCATTATTGAATCCAGTTCAGTTTACTTAAAGTTTGTTAAAGTTTATTTTTCAGCTGATTATTCGACACTACGCAAATCCCTGTGGACGACCTGGTCTTACCTAAAAGATTGTACTACATACGTGGGTTATACTTTGACCCGTGTGTTTCCCTATAATAAATTGGTAATCTCAGTCTTATAAATTTAAAGCTTTCAAAACACATCAGTACATGATGCTTATTGTGTGTATATTGATACATACACTTTGTGAAATCATGAACTGTACGTGAATTTTGTAATTTTTCTTGCAAACGTTCTATAATGCAGGGGTTTAGTGGTTTCCGCAAGGGAACTCGAGATGAAACATGCAAGAATACACAAAATTTACATAAACGGTTTTAACAGTATTTTAAGTATGTCGTTAATCGTTACTAGCGTTTGTTTTTTTCCCGTGAGGAATTAACCTTATCCGTAGTAAGATCACTTATACTTATAAATATTGTATAATAAAAAATGGAAACCCTAATTTTATAAATGGCATGAAATTTTTTAAAACTGAGGGATTTATAGAAAGATTTTAAAACAAACAGAAATGGAAATGTTTTAAAATAACTAGTGTCATAAGGTTGTATGTAGGCTTCCTTATACACAATTTTTGATAACATTATTTTATCAAATAACTACCCAAAAAATAAGTCAATTACAATCCAAGTATGAAATCACTTGAGTTGTAATTTTTACTCTAAAACAGTATTAGGTAAATTTTACGAACAAGGTAATATAACAATCGTATGGTCAGACTTAAGACTGTAAAATTACTGATTTTGTATTGGACGACTTAAATTGAGTATGTCGTTCAGAACTTCTACCCGATAGCAATAGATGGGTTAAACATGCTACTTGATATTGTAATTATGGATTATGATGCCTTATGCCCCATACTGGCTAAGAGTTGCACATGTTGCCAATTATCAAACGCTGATTACCTTTTTGAGTTATACCATTTCTAGTAGATCAACTGCATTAATGGTACAACGTTAAAGTTGGATCTTAGACTCTTAATAAAATTAATTGTTTATTTACGTATAAACATGAGTAGTTAATTTTATAAGAGATTATTATCAAAAATACTAAGATTATATAAACTTGTGATTTTTTTGTAGATGGCTGCTACTGTCCAAAACATAAACAATACGACTATCAGGTCAATTCTCCAACAGGAGAAACTTACTGGACCAAACTTTACGAACTGGTACTGAAACTTAAGAATTGTTCTTAGGTCTGAGGGGAAACTAGCTCATTTGGAACAGCCTTTGATCCCTCTTCCTTTACTTGATGCACCTCAAGCAGTGCATGATACATAGGAAGTATTAAATGATGCGTAAAATGAGGTGGCTTGTCTTATGCTTGGTAGTATGTCTCTTGATCTTCAGAGAGTCCTGGAAAACTACAAGGCATATGATATGATCCAATAACTGAAAACTATGTTCGAAGAGCAGGCAAAACAGGAACTATTTGAAATAGTTAAAGCATTCCACACTTGTAAACAGGAGGAAGGTCAGTCAGTAAGCTCCTATCTCTTGAAGATGAAGAGCTACTTGGACACTTTGGAACGCCTAGGCTATGCAATGCCAAATGAACTTGGTGTGAGTCTTATTTTGAATTCTCTTAACAAGGACTATGATCAGTTTGTTCAGAACTACAACATGCATAGCATGGGGAAAACGATAGCTGAATTGCATGTTATGTTGAAACTCAATGAGAAAGGTATTCCAAAGAAGGCTGAAACCTCCGTTGTGTTAGCTATACGAGAGGGTAAGATCCAGAAGGACCAAAGGAAACTGCAAAGGGCGAAGGGTAAGGACAAGGGAAAGAATAAGCTTGCGTATGCTCCCAAACCTAAGATCCCACCACCGCCTAAGAGAGATAATACGGTAAAGGACTCTATATGCCACCACTACAAGGAGGTGGGTCATTGGAGGAGGAACTGTCCATCCTACCAAGCTGAGTTAGAGAAGAGGAAGGAGGCTAGCATGGCTAGTACTTCAGGTATCTTCACTATAGAACTCTATGCTTTTCCAAATAAGACTTGGGTATATGATACGGGCTGTGGTACTCATATTTGTAATACCTTGCAGGGTCTTAGAAGAAGCAAGAAGTTGAAACATGGAGCTTTAAGTCTGTACATAGGCAATGGAATGCGTGTAGCCTTTGAAGCAATTATAAGTTTTGATTTAATTCTTCCTAGTGGTTTAATAATTGTATTAGACAACTATCATTTCACACCTACTGTTACTAGGGGTGTTGTTTTAATTTCTTGTTTGGTTGAAAACGGTTATATTCATACATTTACGAATTATGGCATTTCTGTTACGAAAGATAATTTATTTTATTTTAATACAATTCCACATGATGGCATTTATGAAATAGATATGCATAATCTTTATCCAAATGTTAGTTCTGCTTTTAATGTTAGCAACAAAAGAGTCAAATATTCTTTGGACTCTTCTTATCTATGGCATTATCTTCTTGGACATATAAACAAGAAACGCATGGACAAGCTTCAGCGTGATGGGATCTTACAATCCACTCACCATGAGTCTCATGATAAATGCAAGTCTTATATATATGGGAAGATGACGCGCAAGCCTTATCCACATCAAGTGGAAATAGTTAAGGATATATTAGGACTTATACATACTGATGTATGTGGCCCTTTTAGAACCATGTTAAGAGAGGGTGCTAATTACTTCATCACCTTTACAGATGATTTCAGCCGTTATGGTTATGTTTACTTGATGAAACATAAACATGAGGTATTTGAAACATTTAAGGTCTTTCAAAATGAAGTTGAAAATCAACTCGGTAAAAAGATAAAGGCTATTTGATCTGATCGAGTAGGAGAATACCTGAGTCATGAGTTTGTTAATCACATGAAAAGTTATGGTATAAAGCTGCATTATCAGATCCAGAATATGATAAATGGCTTGAAGCTATAAATACATAAATACAATCCATGAAAGATAATCAAGTCTGGATTCTAGTTGAGCTTCCTCCTAATGGTCGAACTGTTGGGAGTAAATGGCTTTTCAAGAAGAAGACTGACATGGATGGAAATGTACACACCTTTAAAGCTCGTCTGGTAGCAAAAGGCTATACCTAAACCTATGGTGTAGATTATGGGCATTCTCTTCCTCCTCTGAAGGTCATTGAAGCTACTAAGGATTTCTTTTAGCCTTAGACGCAAAAACTGATCAGGCTTGATTATACCCTTTCTAAATATAAATATAAATATAAATATAAAATATACTTATAAATATATAAATAAGAGGATAAGAATCAAAAAATCACAATTATAGTAATCCGGGAGTATGATTCTCGGGTCGTTATCCCCAACGAGGAATGCAATTGAAAGTCGAGAGGCGTTATGAGAATCGATGCTTGAATGGAACAAGATTATGATTGGTTATCTAAAACTATGAGAAAATTAAGGCAAAAACTTAAAAACAATGAAGGTAAGACAAATTTTAGCTAAAAACGCAAAACGAGAATCCTAAACGGGACCTAAAAACCCTAAATTATTAAAATTAAGTCCTAAAATGATCTTTTTGGATTTTATAAGTCTTAATTGACTAAAAAGCTAGAACAAAGAAAACTAGACCAAAAACGGAAAAGACTAGGGCTTAAAAACACTAAAAACATGAACGGGATTCAATCCCGTTCTTTAAAAATCCAAATTTTGCAATTTTAACCCTACGAAAGTAAATCTAATTTTCCTAGGTTCTAAATGTTAAAAGAAAATTTTCTAAAAAAGAATTATATTTTTTTGACTTTTTTATATTTTTTTATGAATTAAAAACGATTTTAATGAAATTAAATGTTTAAAAATACTAAACAATTTATAAAAACTGGAAAAATCATGAAAAGTAGCTTGAACAGTGAGGAATTTAAGAAAAATGAAGTGGTGAAAACAGCTTATCGAATAAGCTGTGAAATAAGCTAAAACTTATACAAAAAAGCTCAAAATTTGTATAAGTAATAAATTTTGCAAACATAAACTGAAAAAGACCCAAGGGCGAGTAGGTAGTGCATGTGTGTATAAAACGTTTGGTCGAATAGGGGTGAGGTCTCGGTTTCGAGTCCTGCTCACCCTTGACTTCCCCCTTAACTAAAAAGCTAAATGGTTAACTGTTTTGGCTTTTTTACACTAAATAAGCCAATAAAAAGGCAAAATAAGCAAAGACAGATGAAAGTTTATATCTAAAAAGCTCTAAGGGACAAAAATAAGCAACTAGAATAAGCTGGAACTAGCTTAAATGACAGATTAACTGAAAAAACTCTAAAACCAGAATTTTTTAATTAAAGTAAGCAATAAGCTCAAATAAGGCCTAAACTAAGTGAAATAAGCTAAATTTGATTAAACCTAACCTAATAAGCTGAAATACATCTAAATAAACAGGGGCAATAAGCAGATAAGCTTAAATAAGCAAATGAGCCTTTTGGCCAATTTAGTTAACCAAACAGCCACTAAGCTAGAAAAAGAAACCTTATGGCCTAACAACCTTTATCTCTGAAAAGCTTGGTCAAAAAGCTACTTAAATCAATAATTATAAAACAGGTTGAAACACACTTAAGCTAAGAAAAAGCTTTATGAAAAAGCTGGTTCACACAGATACAACACTTAGAAAATTTTAAATCTTTACAAACCACCACTTTTGATCTCAAAAACAAACTAACCAAAAGAACCCCAAGACCGCAAAACAGATAAAGTTTAAACCTAAAAGAACTCATATCAAGAATCAAAAACCATTTTGAATATCAAAATAAGCCACAAATTACAATTCAAAAAGCTAATTTTCACCCTTTTTAATACTTAAGACAAATTTTTTATAGAATTTGATAACAAAAAGATGAACTAGAAGGCAAATACACTACTGCATTTAGACACCAATAACAACTCCAAAACCATTCTTTAAAGATGTAAGAAAACTTAAATTCAGGATAAGCAACAATAAGCAAATGAAAAAGCCATTTCTCAAAATTTTCACCACTTAGCACTTTTTGACAGTTTTGGTAAAACACAAAGCAAACAATGCAGGCTATTTGCTTTGGTTTCTTTCCTAACCACTTTTTAACACTTGCACAAACACAAAAACAACAATAAGCAAAAGCACAATCAAATAAGCAACTAAAATAAGCTATAACCTAACAGTTTCAAACAATGCACTCTTAAAACCTTGAAAATGAGATTTAACACTTAAACACTTAAACAAACTAAATTTTTGGACTACTTATAGCTAAGCTAAACTGACTCAAGTGTCAAATTGCTATTTTGACCCATTAAACAGGTTAAACCAAACAGGAATAGAAAAAATCATCTAAAAAAAAGCAAAAATACAAAACAAAAAGAGAAATAAAAAGAACAAACCAAAAATACCAATAAGCAAAAAGCACACAAAGATGAAAACAAAAAACAACCCCTTTACTAACTGAAATCGGCAAATTTTTAACTTGTATAAACTGATTTAAGCCAGATTTTGAAAAGACCAGATGTTCAACAAGCACAATAAGCAGTACTAAGCATATTTCAGCAGTAGTTAAGCACTCAAATAAGCCAGAACAAGTTGTGCAATTCTATAAGCTAATATAAGACAGATTTAAGAAAAACTTGCACAAAAGATTTTTTAAACTACAAGCTAAGCATTTTAAGCAATAAACATCATAAATAAGCAGTAGTAAGCATAAATAAGCAGTAAATAAGCAATGCTACAGTAGATAAGCTAAAAATGGAAAAATGAAGACTTACAAAATCCCTTGCTTAAACAGGGCAAACAAGTGCTCTTAGAGCTATTCTACAAGCTAGTAAAACCCATAAGCTCTCTATTGTAAGCTTATCATCCATTTGAGCTTTTTGAGTGATTTTTGGTGAAATAGGACTTAAGCTTTATAAGTTATGGAAAAACTTACAATGCTTAGTAAACAACTTAAGAAAGTTTATAAGAAAAACTTTTGTGAGCTTTGTGAAACATTTAGTAAAAAACATAATAAACTTCAACTTAGAAACAGGATTATAACATAAAAACTCAATTTTTCATTAAACTTTATAAAATAGTACAAGGCTTAAAAAGATTACAATAAACTAGAAAACATTAAAATATAAGCTGAAAACTACTAAAAAACTTGATAAAACTTAATGGCTTACAAATGAGACCTATTTATACTAAGCTTAAGAATATTCTAGGAGGTGTGCTTCTTTGCTGAGAGGGTTCAAGCCTGTGTTTCTTGCGTGAGGTAAGTCTCAAATCAATCTTAGCCCTCCATTTTGAGTAGTCCCCAAGCTCAATGATCTTGTCCATCCATTCTTTGTCTTCTTTCATAGACGAATAAGGTGATTGGAGATTGGCAACATGGCATTTGGCTGGGATAAGGTTGGCAAAGGTATTGGTCGACATAGGGGAGAAGAAAGGGGGATGATGTTGGTTTGTTATTTGGCGGGTAGTGGAGATAGGACACTGAAAGAGATGTACAATGTTCGCGTCCCTAATTTGATGTTGTATTGCAATGAACGTCCTTAGTAGTGTATTGAGACTTTTGGGTATTGGCAGAAAAGGCCCTTGAGGGTGATAAGGGCGTTTGCAAAATTAGTCCTTGGAGTTTGTAAATGGGTTGCACCGTTAGTCCTTAAAGGACTAACGTGGTAAAGGTTATAAAAGGGGTAAGGGATAACGGAAGTTATAAGGGTGATGTTGGGCTAGTTGTTGGGCCGGGTATGGAAATAAATGGTGTTGGGCTTTTATTAAGGCTTAAGGCTTTATAATATATAAGTGGGCTGACCCGGGCCCACTAGGTAGGTACGGGTGGGCCCACTTTTGGCAATTTAGGTTTTCGTGTTCGATTTTCGATGCTCTTTCCAATGCCTCATCCTGGGTTTGACTTTGACTTGACTTTTGTTGACTTTGACTTTTTGACTTGGCTTTGATTTTGACTTCTCTTTACGCTCTTTCCGTTCTCGTGCTCGGTTTTGTCGTTTTGGCTTTGATTTTTGTCATTTTCTTAGATATCCATTTCTTGCATAATACAAATGTAAAACATACAAATACAATGTATCTTTGGTACGTTTTTAGTCATTTAAGTCCGATTTTAGTGGTCAAAGGTATGTGCAATTAAACGCATACCAAAATCCCCCATACTAAGATATTGTCGTGTCCTCACACAATGTTATAAGTAAGCACTTAGGAAACTAAGAATCTCAATCCCCCTCGACTAATTACCTTGAAAAGTAGCTAAGTGTTCATCGAGGGGAATTAAAGAATCAAGAGTTTAGATAAGCCCCCGTATTTACCATCCTTAAAGATATACACTTATTACCACTAATATATAATTTTTTTTATAAGAAACTAACTAATTTGACTTTTGTTATTTTCATAACCGTTAGGGATCATAGAACAAAATGCATTTCGATCCGAGAATGCCCCAAAAAGGATAAATTCATCATCCCCGACTTTTCACTCGCTCTAAACCAAGCTTAAAATGAAATCACAGTTAAATATCAGTTAAGATGCTAACACTACTCATATTTGCAATTTGTGAATTTTTCACTCCCAACAATTATATCTTAGGTGAATGTGCCATTTTGAATTTCAACCATGGATTAACGTTTTGCAAAATTCTATGCTTCACGTTCCACCTGAGAATAATGAGTTTGAAGGCGAGATCATCCCATGTAGCGACTTTCGTCTCGGCACATCCCAACCTTGCGGCTAAGTGACCAGGCTTTTGACACCCCACAGAGACTAGTATCGGGACTCACGGACCTTAGGTTTCAAAAACTCTTAGGTTTCCCGTTTATACATAGCTTAAAAAAATAGAATAGTCAAAGTTCAAAAGCATATTTAAATTTAACAAAAAGAGATCTTTTTATTAATTCACACTTAATATTATAACATTGATGCAATTGTAACCCTTGACCTTTTAGAAGGCTGCAACATCGGTTGTGAGCCGGCAAGATGCAACAAACTTTTATCAGTCTCGGATTTTTATTCTTACTATGGGCTTTCTTTAGAAGACTACCACATCGGTTGTGAGCCGGCAAGAGGTAGTAAACTTTTATCAGCCCACAGTTTATATTTATTATATTTTTCATCATTTTTCATATATATATATATATATATATATATATATATATATATATATTTTATATATATTATAGAGAGAGAGACGAGAGAACGAGACTGAAGAGGGACGATGATGGAGGAGGGACGAAGATAGGTGAGATAGGAGATGGGACAGGAGGATTGGATATGGATGGGGATGATGAGGGGGCGAGATTTGTTTGCGAAGGAGAGAGCAGGAGAGAGAGGGAAGATTCTTTTTGAAAAATTCAAGTATAAATTTGAACTAAGACTAATTTTTTTTGCTATTAACTACATAAAAATTGTTGATTTAAGTTTAATCTCCAAAAATAGCACGTATTATTAATCTGGTTAAGAGCTTATGGGAGAAAAAGCCACAAATTACATACATGAGCTCTTAAGATTTCCAACTAATCCTTGTTTAGCATCCAACTCATACTTAACTCTATCATTTTTCGTTCTTCGCGAATTTCGCGAAGCTCTAGCTAAAACGTTAAAGAACAGCTAGAGTTCAAACGGTTCGATGGGTTCAAATTTATTCTTATTCTACCCAGCAGGAAAGTCAAAATTATGACAAAACACTTATTTTATTTTTGAAAAAAAAAATCATTTTTTTTTGAAATTTTGGTGGTAAAAACGGGATTACGTGAAAACAACGACTGCAGGCACAATCAAATCGATAGATCCCCCCCCCCATACTAGAATTAACACTCGTCTAATGTTTTTTAGAAGGGTCTTACGTAATCCTAAGTCGTTTAAAAAGTATGCTTAAAGATAAAAGTTTGTCGATAAGATTAGGATATTGGGATTTCCCAAATTGAAGTTGAGATTGAGGTTCGATGTGATCGAAGAACAAACCACGAGACGAGATGGCTTCAAAATCCAGGAAATCATGGACAATCACAAAAAACACAAGCAAAACGAGAATGGAAAGAGGCATTACCCTCTACAAGACAAAAAACACGTATTTCATTACTTCATAATATAACTAGGAGGTGCCTCCCCGAAGCGCTTGTTTAGGGACACTAAGCTTGACCCAATCCACGAATTCAATTTTGTTCTTGAGGGAAGGTTTGGATATCGGGACAACCATTATGGGCGTCCCCTCCAAAGTAGTGCTTAATTCGATGACCGTTCACCTTGAAATTTGGCTCGGAGTTTTAGAATAACTCAACGGTGCCATATGGAAATACTTGGGTAATGGTGAACGGTTCGGACCAACGGGATTTCAACTTGCCCGAGAACATCTTCTATCGAGAGTTAAAGAGGAGGACTTGATCACCGACGTTGAAAACGCGGTTTTTGATCTTAGAGTCAGGATCTCTTTGTTTTCTCTTTATTGATTAAGAGTTCTCATAGGCATGATCACGAAGTTTATTTAGTTCATTGAGTTGAACTTTACGGTGAACACTCCGCGGTTTCACGGTCAAATTAGCATGCTTCAATAATGCCTAGTAGGCTTTGTGCTCGAGTCGATCTGGGTTAGAGACATTGCCTTGTACACGAGCTTGTATGGATTACACCTGATAGGTGTTTTGTAAGCGGTACGGAAGGCCCAAATTGCATCATCTAGTTTATCCGACCAAGATGCACGGTTCTCGCCCATGGTCCTTTCAAGAATTCGTTTCAAGCCACGATTGGATACCTCAACTTGCCCACTTGTTTATGGGTGATACGCGGTGGAGAGACGGTGAGTAACTCCATATTTAAGCATGACCTTTGCAAACTGGTCATTGCAAAAATGGGTTTTAGAGATCACTTAGATAGCCGTAGGTTGGCATCGAAATTGGGCGAAGAGAGATTTAAGAAATTTGCAAACAACTTGGGCGTCGTTGGTGGGGAGCCCTTTCGCTTCAACCCATTTTGACAAATAGTCGACCGCTATGAGTATATATTTGTTCCCCCATGAAGGCGGGAACAGCCCCATGAAATCGATGCCCCACACGTCAAAGATTTTGCAAACTTAGATGGAATTTTGAGGCATTTCATCACGTTGCGAAATTTTTCCTTGACGCTGACAAGTGTCACAACGGGTGACCAAGTCATGGGCATCTCGGTAGATCGTGGGCCAATAAAATCCTGAGTCAAAAACTTTTTTGGTGGTGTAGTTGGCACCGTAATGTCCCTCGGTGGATCCACTATGGCAAGCTGTGAGGATGTCAACAGCTTTTTGGCCTACAACACACCGCCGGATCATTTGATCCGCACATATTTTGAACAAATAGGGGTCGTCCCAAAAGTAGTGTTTAACATCCTTGAAAAACTTGTTCTTTTGCTGGGACGACATCCTTGAAAAACAATGAAATTCCCCGCGTGGTAATTTGCATAATCGGCAAACCACGGGGTACTTGAGTCACCATGAAAAGTCACCATATTAAGTGTCTCGAGGGGAAACTTTTCATTTATCTCCTTTGGGTCGAGCATATTTTCATACGGATTTTCTAATCGGGAAAGATGATCGGCCACGAGATTCTCGGCTACTTTTGTGTCAATTACTTTGAATTTGAATTTTTGAAGAAGGAGAACCCACCGGAGCAATCTCGCCTTGGAATCTTTTTTAGAAAAGAGATATTTTAGGGCGGAGTGATCCGTATACACTATGCTTTTGTTTAAGATGAGGTAAGATCGGAATTTTTCAAAGGAATACACCACGGCTAACATTTCTTTCTCCGTCGTGGTGTAATGTGATTCTGCCTCATTCATTGTTTTGCTAGCATAGTGTATAGGCCTAAAGTGTTTCTCATGACGTTGCCCCAAGACTGCACCTATGACAAAGTCGCTTGCATCGCACATAAGCTCAAAGGGTAGGTCTCAGTCGGGGGCAATCAATATTGGAGCTTCGGTAAGTTTTTTCTTTAACGTTTCAAAAGCTTGAATACATTCATTGGGGAAGATGAACGGAGTATTTTTCTCAAGAAGATGAGTCATCGGTCGGGAAATTTTGAAAAAATCCGTAATGAACCGTCGGTAGAAACCGACATGACCAAGAAAACTCTGAACACCCTTGACGGTGGTGGGATGAGGTAACTTAGCAATCACATCGACTTTGGCTTTATCAACCTCAATCCCATTTTTGGAAATCTTATGGCCAAGGACAATGCCTTCCTTAACCATAAAATGACTCTTTTCCCAATTTAGACAAAGATTGGTGTCTTCATACCTTTGAAGCATCTTGTCTACATGAGAGAGGCAATTTCCGAATGAATTCCCAAAGACTGAAAAGTCGTCCATGAAGACTTCCATCGTTTTTTTAATCATATCATGAAAGATAGCCATCATACACCTTTGGAACGTGCCCGGTGCATTGCATAAGCCAAAAGGCATGCGACGGTAGGCGAACGTTCCGTAAGGACACATGAATGTTGTCTTTTCTTGATCATGAGGGTCGATGGGAATTTGAAAGTAACCCGAGAAACCATCGAGAAAACAATAGTACTCGTTTCCCGCTAATCTCTCGAGCATTTGATCCATAAACGGTAGTGGAAAGTGGTCTTTACGGGTGGCTTCATTTAACTTTCGGTAGTCAATGCATACACGCCAACCCGTAACCAATCGAGTAGGAATTAACTCGTTTTCATCATTTTCAACAACGGTAAAGCCACCTTTTTTCGGTACGCAATGTACGGGGCTTACCCAAGGACTATCCGAGATCGGGTAAATTAATCCGGCGTCAAGAAGTTTTTCAACCTCCTTTTTGATGACATCGTGGATTTTTGGATTCACCCAAAAAATTCACCCGTCTTTGGTGTTGAACCGCCGGTTTGTAGTCCTCTTCCATAAGAATCTTGTGAGTACAAAATTCCAGGTTAATACCCTTGATGTCGGAGAGTTTCCAAGCGATGGCTCGCTTGTGTGACTTCAAAACCTTTATGAGAGCGGCTTTTTCCTCGACACTCAAGTCTTTAGCAATGTAGGGTCGGGCAACTTGTCGTTACCTTCCAAAAATGCGTATTCGAGATGAGGAGGTAAGTCCTTGAGTTCGACCTCGGGAGGTTCATCAATTGAAGATTTATCAGTTTTAGCTTCATAAACTTTAAGTTCTTTTCGAATTTCAGGCAAATAGTTTCCTTGAGTGGGAGGGGGTAATGATGGATCATCATTGAGAAATGATTCAAGAAGAAGAATATCCCCCTCTGGGTCATAGTAAGAGTCATCAACTTCCTCGAGAAGAAAATCACTATCCCCGAAGGGAGTGAGAGTCGGAGAAGAGGTAGAAACGATCGGGTCATAATAAGGAGTGGGATTGCCACTTGCGATCACATCGGAGAAACCGAGAACTTCTTGAGAATACTCCTCACAAGCCATTTCAATAACGTCGATTCGGTTCGCCGTCATATCATCGTAATTAGAGGAGTATCTCGAAGTTTGATCAAGATTGAATGTTATGGCTTCTTTTCCAACACGAAGAGTTAATTCGCCTTCGTAATCATCAATCAAAGCACGTTCGGTTTTTAAGAAGGATCTTCTAAGAATTAGGGGACGCGGATCGACATCAATTCTAACGAGACTACAAAGTCGGCCGGGAATTGGAACTTTCCTACTTTTACGTCGACATCTTCGGCGATACCGATCGGTTGGGTAATCGAACGGTCCGCAAGTTCAAGAGTCATACAATAGAGTGAGCGCCGGAGAGTAAAGCTTTTTTCACACGGATAAAGGCATGAATTTATGCTAGCGCCAAGATCGCCAAGGCTAGCAGTCATCCTTCCTAGAAAATCACATGGTAGGAGAAATTGCTGGGTCATCCAAGTTTTTCCATACGTGTTGAGGTAACCGCGAACAATGCTCATTTAAAGTGTTCTAGCCAATTTTCACTTAATTTTTCTTTGTTTCCAATTAAAGCTTTAGATAGAGGCAAATTTTGGCATAAGAAATCAAAAGCAATCCGGAGGCTAATTTCGAAACTCAAATCTTTAAAGATTTCGTAGAATTTCTCAATTTGGTCGTTAGCTTTTTCACGGCTCCTTTCATCATTACGTCTCGAGGAGTATCGGATCGGACGATTTCAAGTTGGCATCAGAGCACTAACTGAGCACAGACGGGCTCAGAATTTGGTATTTTGGGTTGATCCGGGACAACCGAGGTTTGGACCGTCCCTTTGGTACTATCCGTTATTAGTAGAGGCACCGTGCTTATGTCACCTTGGTTTCACTTTCACTACTTTTGGAGGAGAAGAAGAAGTAGTAGGAATCGTGGTCCTTGATAAGCAACACCGCTTCGGGTGGTAATACCCTTCAAATCTACCTTCGGTTTAGGAAATTATTACGAGAGTGTCCCCTGAACCTGAAGTAAATGGTATTGAATTCCCACAAATTTGGAAAGCATGTTCGTAAATTGGTCATTAATTTCAAGTTTGGTTTTGGTCCGTTGCAGGTTTCCAAACCGCATCTGTACCTTGACGTAGCTTTCAAAATCGGTCTTTGTCACACCTTGTGTTTGCAGAGCCGGAGCTTGGTAAGGTGGCGCTTGATGAACCGGGGGTTGATTAATCGGAGGTCGATAAATTTGGCCTTGGTTGTAATTATTCCCTCGGTTTTGGTTGTAACGATTTGGTTATTTCCTTGATTTTGAACGGGAGGAAAACCAGGAGGTTGAATTTGATTAGCAATCGGGCTCGGTAACCGTATGTCCTGGTTGTAGTTAGTTGCGCGGCCCTAGGAAACATACACTTAATATTGTCACATAAATTTGCCATCGGTGGCGGGACAATGTTCGAAAGAATGAGTCACCACCGTAAGTAATCACAGCTTTCCTAGACCGCTTTCACGGAGCGGAGCTTGGGAATTCTTATCGAGAAGTAAAGCAGTTTACCAAATTCTTTAAGTTTGGCAACATCGGAGAAATACCGGGGGTGGAAGTGCTCGAACGCACTTTACAACAACCTGTGTGTTACGTGAGTCCGAAGCATGAATTTGCCCTCGCAATGATTTCATAAGGCAATCACGAGCATTTTATCAAAAAGTTTACCACCCGCGGCGAAATTCAAACGAATCTTGATCATTAGATTTTCAAAGAATTATAGATAGTTATCGAGTGATGTAATTTTTGAAAATCCATGATGTGACATGCCCGAAAAGATCATAGAATCGTCCCCATGCCTCGTGAAAGTTTCCATCAAATCGTTGTTTTGAAAATCTCGTGATTTCATTTCAAAGATTTTTGTTTTGGAAGGAGGGAAAGAATTTGTTGATGATTTTCGAAACAAGATCATACCCAGTGAGAATCGATCGAGGGGTTCTTTTCAAGCCAAATCCGGGCGGCACCTCGAGGAAAATTGGGTAAAAGCTCAGGCTTACCGACGTACTCGGACATTCGGAACTTCATCGTAAAAGTGATCTTGTGAAATAACGATGTGAGCATAGGTCTCTTGTCAGGTCTAAAAAATTGTTTGTTTTGAATAGAGGGTAACAATCCGTGCTTAAGCTCAAAGTTGTCACGCGGTGCTTCGGGAACAACATGGCATCCTCGTAACCACGTGGTGCTTCGAGCAGCATTGAGCGCATAGTATATTATCGCCATCGTAACTACGGGAGGATCTTGATTTTCATTGGTTCCCTAACAAGATTAAATGGTCAACAAAAGTCGGGTTGACTTGTTTGTTGTTTGACGGTTAAATTACGAGATTGAGAACAAAGTTGCGGCATAGCACTAAAATGTAAAAGAAAATTTATACTAGTTATTTTTTTCTCTTTTTTTATTTATTTTTTATTTTTTTGTTTGGGTTTTTCAACAATGTATTCACAATAAAGTTTAATAACGGACAATGAGATAATACACTTAAACCTAATAATCAACAAGCTTCACAGTAGCTATCTAAAAGAAAAACGCACAAAGGAGTTTGTTAATTTTACAAAAGTGAACTGAACCTCCGCGCGAGACAACAAAAGGAAATGTTTTTTTGAACTTTGGACGCGGGAACTTATCAATGATACTACTCTTCAGTATAAAGTATTATATGTGGTGTTCTTTTAAAACCCAGCTATGGTAATTTTTTTTAATTTTTTTTATGGACAATGTTTTTATTTTTATTTATTTTTATATTTCTTTATATTATATATATACTAATAAAAGAAAATTTTTTTTGTATTTTTTTTATATGAAAATAAATAAAATAACTTCACTGGAAGGGGGGGGGGAGTGGGGGAAGGGGGGGGGGGGGGGGGGGGGGGGGGGGGGGAGGGGGGGGGGGGGGGGGTTCTTCAAACACAAATTGTCAAACGGCTCAACAATCGTAAACAAACCTCCCCGGCAGCGGCGCCAAAAATTGACAAGACTTGATTACACCCTTTAAAATATATATAAATAAATATAAAATATACTTATAAATATATAAATAAGAGGATAAGAATCAAAAATCTCAATTATAGTAATCCGGGAGTATATCCCAGTCGTTATCCCCAACGAGGATTGCAATTGAAAGTTGAGAGTCGTTTTGAGAATCGAAGCTTGAATGGGACAAGATTATGATTGGTTATCTAAAACTACGAGAAAATTAAGGCAAAAACTAAAAAACTCTTAAGGTAAGACAAATTTTAACTAAAAACGCAAAACAGGAATCCTAAACAGGACCCTAAAAATCATAACTTAATCAAATAATTAAGTTCTAAAAGATCTTTTGTTTTTATAAGTCCTTATATTGAATAAAAATTAGAACAAAGAAAACTAGACCAAAAACAAAGGTGACTAGGGCTTAAAAACTCTAAAATCGTGAACGGGATTCAATCCCGTTCTTTAAAAAACAAAATTTTGCAATTTAAACCCTACGAAAGCAAATCTAATTTTCCTAAGTTCTAAATGTTAAAAGAAAATTTTCAAAAAAAGAATTATATTTTTTTGACTTTTTTATAATTTTTTATGAATTAAAAACAATTTAAATGAAATTAAATGTTTAAAAATACTAAACTATTTATAAAAATTCTGAAAAATATAGCAAAAGTAGCTTGAACAATGAGGGATCTAATAAAAATAAGCTTGTGAAAACAGCTTATCAAATAAGCAGTGAAATAAGCTAAAAACGGCTAATAAGCTAAAAGGCCTAATATGTATATAAAAGATTAATTTTGCAAAACTAAACTGAAAAAGTCTCAAGGGCGAGTTGGTAGTGCGTGTGGTGTGTATAAAACGTTTGGTCGAATAGGGTTTGAGGTCTCGGGTTTTCGAGTCCCTGCTCACCCTTGACCTGCCCCCATTCCCGATGTTTTACATGCCATTTTTTTTACAACTTTTTAGAGGGATTAAAAATAAGCAACTTTTTAGCAAAACAACTTTTTTATAAACAAAAAAAAAGCACGAAATAAGCTGTTAAAAGTGACAGAATAAGCTAAACACTACTAAGCCATAATATGCTAACTGTTTGGCAAATTAAGCACTAATAAGCTAATAAAAACTTAAAATAAGCTAAGACAGATAAAATGGCATATCTAAAAAGCACTTAGGAACAAAAATAAGCAACTACAATAAGCTAGAATGGCATTTTAATCAAAAAGCTATAAAACTTAGAAATTTTAAGCTAATAAGCAAATAAGCTTTAAACTAAAAAGAATAAGCTAAAATGTGGCCTTAATCTAACCTGATAGGCCTAAACTAAACTTAGAAGACCAAAGCAATAAGCTACTAACCTAAATAACAAATAGCTTTTGGCCAAAACGTTAAGCCAAAAGCAAGAGAGACTTTTCTAGCTTAAAAATAAGCTAGCAAAAGGATCCTTATGGCTTAGTGGCTTATACCACTAAAAAGAATGGTAAAAAAGATACAATAAGCAACAATGAAAAAGCATTTTGAAATTCAAATAAGCACTTAAAAAGCTTCATGAAAAAGCTATCTCACACTGATTCAACACTTAGACAAATTTTTGCAAACTTTTGCAATCATAACAAATCACCACTTTTGAGCTTAAAAATAAGCAAACAAACAGATCGTTATGGACTTTTAACCTACAAACAGATTAAGCTTAGACCTCAAAGAACTTATATCATCAATCAAAAGGGAGTTTGAAATTCAGGATAAGCAATAATAAGCAAATGAAAAAGCCACCTCTCAAAATTTTCACCACTTAGCACTTTTTGACAGTTTTGGTAAAACACAAAGCAAACAATTATAGGCCTATGAGCTTTGTTTCTAACCTCTTTTAACACATGCATAAACACAAAAACAACACAAAACAACAATAAGCAAAAGCACAATCAAATAAGCAACTAAAATAAGCTATAACATAACAGTTTTAAACAATGCATTCTTAAAACCTTGAAAATGAGATTTAACACTTAAACACTTAAACAAACTAAAATTTTGGACTAATTTAAGCTAAACTAAACTGACTTAAATGTCAAATTGCTATTTTGACCCATTTTGACCCATAAAACAGGTTAAACCAAACACCCCTTTAAAAACTGTTTTAGCTTTTTTTAAAGAGATTAATGCTTATTTAAAGCACACATTCAAAAGACCAGATGTTAAATAAGTAAAACAAGCAATATTAAGCAAATCTTAATAACAAATAAGCACTCAAATAAGCTGAAACAGATTATGCAAGTTTTAAGCTATTTTTAGACAGATTTTAATAAAAACTTGCAAACAAGATTTTAAAACTACAACTAAGCATTCATAAGCATTAACTAACAATAGCAAGCATAAATAAGCAAATAAAAACAGATAATAAGCAAGAATAAGCAGTTAAATAGTAAATAAGCTTAAAAAGTGAAAATGAAAACTTACAAACACCCTTGCTCAAAACAGGGTAAATAATCAAATCTACAAGCTCTAGCTTGTCAAAAGACAAGCTAGTGAGGTCTATAAGCTCTTCCCAAGCTAGCTTATCATCCAAAGAAGCTGAGGTGTTTTAAGGGGTGGATCTTTTTTAGTATTTTTTTAGATTTTTATGATTAAAACAGGAAATAAAAGAGATTAAAACAGTAAACTAAGGCTTGATTCAAGAAACAAAAAGCTTAGTGAAGCTTTTAGGTAAGATCTACAAGCTGTTTCATAGCTTTTCAAAGCTTAACAGGTTATAATAAATGATCAAACACAGAAACTTAAAACACAAACCTCAAATTTTTCATTAAAAACTTAAACTTTTACAAGGAATTGAAATACAAAATACTTTTAAAACTTAAATAAAAATTACACTTCAAAAGAGACTAAAAAACTTAGAAAAACTACTATTTCATACTAAGCTAATGAAGGTTCTAGGGAGGTATGCTTCTTTGATGAGAGGGGAAGCCGTGTGTGCTTTTGTGTGAGTGTCTTCAATACTCTCTTGGCCTCCAAATTGAGTAGTGGCCCAAGCTCTTAATCTTAGCCATCAAATCATTGTCTGTTCTTGGACGAATGGATGTAGTAAGGATTTCAAGGTGGCAATTATAGGGGATAAGGTGTGTAGAGGTGTTGGTCGACATAGGGGAGAAGAAAGGGGAAGGATGTCTTGTCTAGTAATGAGGACAGGACACAAGAAGATGATAAATAGTACTTGGCGCCTTTTTTGAATGTTTTGAAGTTGGCAAAACAAGCCCTCCAAGGTGTATTGTTGTATTGCAATGAATGTCCTTAGTAGTGTATTGAGACTTTTAGGTATTGGCAGAAAAGGCCCTTGAGGGTGATAAGGGTGTTTGCAAAATTAGTCCTTGGAGTTTGTAAATGGGTTGCGTCGTTAGTCCTAAGGTTATAAAAAGGGTAAGGGATAACGGAAGTTATAAGGGTGATTGTGGGCTAGTTGTTGGGTCGGGTATGGAAATAAATGGTGTTGGGCTTTTATTAAGGCTTAAGGATTTATAAGATATAAGTCGGTTGACCCGGGCCCACTAGGTGGGTACGGGTGGGCCTACTTTTGGCAATTTAGGTTTTCGAGTTTGGTTTTCGATGCTCTTTCCAATGCCTCATCCCGGGGTTGACTTTGACTTGACTTTTGTTGACTTTGACTTTTTGACTTGGCTTTGATTTTGACTTCTCTTTACGCTCTTTCCATTCTCGTGCTCGGTTTTGTCGTTTTGGCTTTGATTTTTGTCCTTTTCTTAGATATCCATTTCCTGCATAATACAAATATAAAACATACAAATACAATGTATTTTTGGTACGTTTTTAGTCATTTAAGTCCGATTTTAGTGGTCAAAGGTATGTGTAATTTAACGCATACCAATGATTATAAGATTTAGAAAATAGATGTCAAAACAGCTTTTCTAAACGATCACCTAAGCGAGGACGTATATATGGTGCAACCGAAAGGGTTTGTGGATCCGAAACATCCCAACAAAGTATGCAAACTTCAACGTTCCATTTATGGATTGAAGCAAACATCTAGAAGTTGGAATAAAAGGTTTGATGAGGAAATCAAGAAGATTAGTTTTAATCAAAATCCGGATGACCCATGTGTATATCTCAAAGCTAGTGGGAGTAGTGTTGTATTCCAAGTCTTGTATGTCGATGACATATTACTCATGGGAAATAGCGTTACAATACTGCAAGAAGTTAAATCTCGGATTTGTAAGTGTTTTTCTATAAAAGACTTAGGAGAAGCAACATACATCCTTGGAATCAAGATCATATGTGATAGATCTAAGCGGTTAATTACTCTTAGTCAAAGTGCTTATCTAGTGAAAATCCTAAAGAAGTTTAGGATGGAAAACTCCAAGAAGGGGTATACTCTAATGATGGAAAAGACTGACTATAGAAAGTCTCAAGGTGCTAAAACACCTAGTGAGATACAACGTATGCAAAGAGTTCCTTATGATTCGGCTATAGGTTCAATCATGTATGCGGTTAGATGTACTAGACTTGATGTTTCCATTGCGGAAAATTTGTGTAGTCGTTTTCAGCAAAATCCTGGTGAGATTCACTGGACTGCTATGAAAACTATTCTTAAGTATTTGAGAAATACTAAAGATATGGTTCTTGTGTATGGGGCAAAACCTGAAGCTGAGCTGAAAGTATCATGTTATGTTGATGCAAGTTTTCAGACTCATAAGGACGATACCAAATCTCAAATGGGGTATGTGTTCGTACTTAATGGTGGAGCCGTAGACTGGAAGAGTGCCAAGCAAAGCACTACTGCTATGTCTTCTACAGAAACCGAGTACATTGCTGCTGCTGAAGCATCAATGGAACCTGTCTGGATGAGAAACTTTATTGATGGACTTGGCGATGTCGTGCCATCGAATAAAATACCTATGAAGATGCTATGTGACAATGAACCTGTAATAGCAATCGTCGCTGATCTCGGAATCTTAAAAGGAGCTAGACATTTTCAAAGGAAATGTCACTACATTCGTGAAGTAATTCAAGAACGTGAGATTGTCCTTAAGAAAGTTCATACAGATGACAACATAGCTGATCCGTTCACAAAACCAATGTCGTTCAATAAGCATTTTGAACATGCTATGGCAATTGAGATTGTTCTTGCTAGTAGTCTCATGTAAAGCTATGATGTGTTAGTTAGTATTTGGATAATGTGATGTTAAACGATTGTTATTTCTTTTGAATGAATTAATATACATGGTATTTTTTTTCATTTTTATAATAATTGTGTCCTATATTTGCATGTCTAAATCCATGAATGTTTTATTTAGTGTTCTAAAGCTTTATCCATTACCAGTTAACAATATGGGAATATTGTTAAGACAAGGTAAATGTGAGTGTTTGGTTGTATTTTGGAGAATATGTAAAGATGATTATGCCAACTTCATATGTTATTCAATGAGGTTGAATATTGGATACCCCACTTGTGTCAATCACTTTATGGATCAGCATCATTAGGTGCATTACACATATGGTGAAAGTTATGTTTATCCTTAGACTTGAGATGCAAGCGGGTTTTGCATGTTTGGATAGCATTCTCTTGACTATAGTCTAACGCTATACTGTAAAAGGGTAGTTATAACCACTAAATTCGGAAATGTTTAGAAGTACATGACGGACACTTGTAGTCAAAATAGGATTTGTTCCTCCACTTGAGTGGGAGTAAGATACTTACTGGGCCCCTTGTTGGGTTGATCATATATTTGCATGGCCGTGCCCAAAGTGTAGTTAAGATGATTCTATTTACATTTGGTGATCTGAATCAATACAGATGCGAGAAACATAATCGTTAAATTATGGAATGACTATTGATCCATATCCATATTTAACATGTACCTGAAACAAAGGGATAAGACTAACTGAATCCATAGAAGGCTGACTTGTTTTCCAAAAACTGCAAACTCATGTATTTCTAAGAGCATTGATGATGTTGCTAGACTATTTGTCAATGTTAGTATTGTGACAACCCGAGATTTTCCGTTCAACAAGTTAGCCGTTTCCGTGTAGTAATTTGAATTTTTAAATGTTTCGTTTAGCTTTGCCGTTTAACCGGGAAGTTGTTTCGTTGTTATCTGAGAATAGTCTCCGGGAGCGAACCGGGACACCAAACGTTGTAGTATTTTGGTAATATCCGCGTTTTTATGTTTTTAAGCAATGTTTAAAATTTCATAATTTTTAGTGATACCGTTACTCGTTTCGTTACTTGCGTTATCCGTGTTTTACCTAAACTATAAGCTTAAGCATGCAAGACTTGGAAATTAAATCATTTTGGGAGCACTAGCAACAAAGATTATAAAAATGAAATGGTCCCCCCCTTAAATGTAATTAACCATAAATATTAGAAAAGTCAAAAAGTCAACACCAAGGGGTGTTATCCCTTGGTTCGACCGGCCTAGCCCAAAGGAGAGGTTGGATTAGGTTTTGAGCTATCTTTTCCTCCAAGTTATGTATTTTAGGTAAACCCTAAAATCATCTACTATATGAGGAGGACCCTAGAGCTAATAATTCTAATCTCATTCTTCTCTCTTCTCTCCCATTGGTCGAACGAACCAAACAAACCTTTAGGGTTTTTTAGTTTTAATTATTCTTGTGTTCTATTGCTCGTTGGTCAAGAACTAGCATTCGGGTGATATTTCTTGACGTGTAGTGTGGATACACGTGGAGGTTATTTATTTTAGTAACTTATAGTGGTTTTGGTTAAGCACGATTAGACACACGTGCGTGTACACGAAGATGCTTGCATTTCGTCACTAGCTTGGTTGCTAAAGGTATGTATCCTTTATTTATGTTTATGTTTTTTATGATTAATTATTTGTGCTATATGTGATCTATATCCGTTGCGTAGCTCGTAGAATATTAGTGTAATATTAGGGTTATTCCAAGAACCATCACCGAAATGATAATTACTCATTGGACGTCCCAAGAGGAAGAGTTATTAGCCACGTGTTATATTACGGTTTTTGAGGATAGCCAAGTCAGAAATGACCAAGAGGAGCAATGTTTTGGGGGCAAGATTCTTAATGACTTCAACTCATCTTCTCCCCACAAACATACCAAATATATGATTAACAGGAAGTGGGCAATGATGCACGGTAATTGCCAAAAGTTCAACAGTTTCTACAAACGTTTGAGACATATGAGTAGAAGTGGTGAAAACGAGGTTGATCTTTTGAATTGGTGTAGGGTATGCATTTTAGGACGAGAATAAAAGAAGGGCGTTTATTCTAGACGGGGCATGGAAAATATTAAGAACATCCCTCAAGTGGGATGCAGCCGAACTCGTTGACCCGGTTGATGTTAGCGGTCGGACCGAGTTATTCGGAGATGATCTGAGACCATGTCCTCCCGTCAAATGACGCACGGTATAAAAACAAAACCAGAGAGCATGTCGGGCACCACAGGGGATAATGCGCAAGACTTTGGGAGTCTTTACAATATGAACTTAGACTCATACGGAAGGCCGATCAAAAAAGATGTACGCGATAACGAAGGCGAAATACGCGACAATAATGAGGTTGGAAGAAATGAGGTTTCTCAGCACTAGCATCACGGGGATGACGGAGGAGGATGCCTACATCGTCAACATAAAGAGGAAATCCGTCAAAAATATATACGTGACAATATGTAGTCTTCGATGTTTTTTTCGTATTTTTTTCGTGTTTCTTTATTGTTTTATTATCGTATTTAAATTCGTATTTTTATTTAACTGAATGAAAAATTAGTCGGTTTTTAAAAAATGGAAAATAAAATAACATGATAGATCTCAAAAGTAAGGTTTTGGCTTAAGTTATTAGGGACGGTGTTTTTTTTCTTTTTTGTGAATGAGAGTTAAGTGAAAAAAGAAAAACTTGAGGTGACGTTTTAGCTTATGTTATTGCATCTTGTGCTCTTAAAACATTAGGTACATCGGATTAAGTCAAACTGTCAGTGGCACAACACATTTTCTCCCTTTCACTTACCTTATTATGAACTATTACCAAGTATTATGAATATTTTCTTGTTTGTTTGTGTTTTGCGAAGTCTACGAAACCATTTTGATGCTTATGTGACATTAAGGCAGTGTTGGCATTTAGAAAAGAAAAGTGTTGGCATTTAGAAAAGAAAAAAAGTCATAGAAATGGAAATTTCCTACTCAGATATCGAGTTTTACAAAAATGAAAATGAAAGGAAAAGGAAAGTGAAAAGAAAAGGAAAAGTAAAGGAATTGTTGGTTTATATGTTCTTAAGATAGAGGAAACGAAAAGAAAAATGATCACAAATCATGTTCTTAAGTTAAAGGAAAAAGAAAATAACTTGTTTAAGTTACATGTATGCCCTTTAGTTGTTAGTGCCAAATAATTTAAAAAGAGCATATTAGTCTTTACACAACATATTATTTCCTCCCAAAAATGAGAGGAAGATTTTACAAGAAAACTTTCTTTTTCATATTCCTCTTTATTTCCTTTTTTTCTCCTTAAAAAAAACTTAAGAACACAAAAAACTTTCCTTTTTATTTCCTTTCTCCTCAAATTTTAACTAAAGAACACAGTGTAACCCGAAATCCTTTTTATTTTCTCTCACTTCTTACGTTACATCTGTCAAATTCAAACTCTAAAACGCTTCTTTTCATGATTATTCCTTTTCCTAATCATGAGAAAAAGGATACTTGGCAAAGTGATCATCCTTGTTGAAGTTCAATTATTTGTGTTCTTATTTGTTTCCGAATCTGGTATATATATCGAGGATTTGCACTGATTTAGTTTGGTTATTTTAGTCAAGTTTATATGGTTTTAAGTTTGGTTTTGGTTTTTGTGCCCACCCCTAGATGTGGGCATAGATTAGGGACTGGCCTGACATTTTTAGTATGATCTACATGTTGTGATTTCAAATGTACACTAAAATGACAAAGTTTTAGACTTCATATACGGCATATTAACTAAAAATGTATAGGCCCATTTATTTGATAGGGATATAAAACAAAATGTACAGCGTAAAATAGGTTAAAGAGTTCAAAGAAATTACAGGCTGATATCAATAAACTCAAGCATTGAAGCTTATATAGAACATGAAAAAACTTTATCTCAATGCATGAAACCGATCCATACATCTTGGTTTGCTTTCTCCAAAAGCTGTATAGCATCCATCGTTTAATCTAATTTACCTACGTCTTCTTTCTTGGACAAACCCACTCTTATGCAGAATTGAAGATTATTTGTTCTCCATCAAATAAGAAATGTATACATGACAAAAAAAGGCAATATGAAGTTTGGAGGGTCTTTAGAGCATTTGGATGTACTAAAAAGGTGAATATAGTGCTTGATGTTTGGCAAAACTAGATTATGTATCTAAATTTCTGAAAAAATATTAGAACTAAAATGATCAGATTAGGAGCACGAACAAAGTTGCAGCAAAAAATAGATTAATGAGGTATATGTAAAACAAATTTAGGTATGCCATAAAGAGAGCAGTAGAGCAAGAACACCAAAACATGTAGACTTACGTTTTATTTTCCCTTCATTGGTTGATGAAAACGTTCTTCCTCCAACCATTTTTCTTGCTCTACAAGTTTCCTTTTGTAGGTGGTCCGTAGCATAAAGGTGCTCTTCCATGCTTCTCTCTTTGGCGAGTTTTCTTTTGTATATTAGCTCATGTTCTCGCTCATGCACTTTTGCTTAGTTAATCAATGCTTGATTACTTCTTGACTGTAATATAAAATACAGACGATTAGTGAGAAAAGAAAGCATTGATTTCATAGAAGATATCTTCTAAAAGTTAAAAATTTGGATTCACCCCTCCCAATTTTGAAATAATATATTTACCGCTTCTAAATCACTAAAGAAAATCATATTAAACCATTACATCATATATAACATAACAAAATCATGTGTGTATGACAGCGTGTTATTTCACTGAATAACATAGGAAAACAACATTATATAGTGATGCATCTCAACGAGTTAACACATAGCGTTCACTTAGTGAAACAGACCCTTATCAAGTAACATTTCATTTTGGATAAATAACAGGCCTGTCATGATACTTAAGGTAATGGGTCAAAATGGGTCCCTTTAGGCACAAGTTAAAACATGATAAGCCAAGTTAGGGTGACCCATATCACTTTTGGTTCAAAAATGTAATCTATTTGTTAATAATCAGCATGCAAATAGAAAGGCATAATCTAATCCTTTACTATAAAGATTCTGTGGGTTTAACTTAATAACTTATACGCACTGGATATACATGTGAGCTTCAGAGCCTTTCAGCCCATACCGTCTGAGTTCTGACTGTTTCCTTTTATAATCTTTTGAGTTTTACTAGTTTGACCTGTTAGAGATATAACATAACCTTAACAACCTAATTATAACAAAAAAAATTCTACAAGAAATATATTTATGTTTTTGTAGCTTTCTTACCACCTCTAAAGCCTTTGTTCTTGCCAGCTTGTCGAGACAATTCTTTCAAAACATCGTCCCGGTCAAAGAAATCATAAAGAGAACCCAGAGTCCTGACACTATGTCACCATTACATTCTTTTACAATATCTGGTAAAAGCAAACGAAAGGTTAGATCCTTATGTATTGTAAATAATATATCACACAAATTACTAGAAACCAACTATCGAATGATCATAAACTAACCCCATCTAACTATATACCCTAAATAAATATAGAACCATAAAGAAGTAAATTTTTTAACCCAGCCAAAATGAAAGTAGCTGATCAATTCTTATTATCTCAACAAACTACAACAACTCTCAAACCAAAGCAAAAGGTTGAATCTTTTTGTATTGTAACTAGCTTATACCACAAAGTACTCAAAACCACCTATATAGAGCTATGATATGATCATGAACTAACCCGAAATAAGTTGACGTTTTAAATCCAACCATAATAACTATAGTTGATTCTTATTATCTCAAAAACACATAAAATATCAAACTGAAACTAAATATTGTCTCTTCTTGTACCGTAACTAACGTATCATAAAAATTACGTAAAACCAACTATCTAACTATGATCATAAACTAAACCATATACTAACTATTTACCCAAACTATAACTTATGGGGGTATTTTTTCTAGCTTATTTTTCCGGCTTATGAGCTATTAAACTTTTAAAAATCTAAAGGTGCGTTTAATTGGAGAAAAACATCTTTGTTTTCCACACAAAAATTTATGCAGAACAAGGTAAACAATAATATTGTTCAAATTGGGTTTCAAGGAAAATCCTTCGTAAAACATAGATATACTTCAATGTGATCAATGCTTTACCTCATCCTTGAAGAAGGTATGATTTCCCTTGATCATTTCTCACAAATATACACAGTATATATAGATTACAAAGGGATAGGCTTGAGCCCAAGATAACTATCAAACACCTAATGATGACTCATGATTAACAAATCATCTAAAAATAAACCAACTAATAATGGAAGGAAGCCAATCAAATATATTGACTAATACGCCCCCGCAATTGGAGCGAAAGGAGGCCGTACGCTCAAACTTGATCAAAATTCTTCAAACAATGTATAACTCTAACCTGACCAGTGGTAACCATATCTCGGACGAAATGAATGTCGATCTCAATTTGTTTCGTCCGTTGATGTTGAACAGGGTTGGCATACATATAAACAGCACTAACGTTATCACAGTAGACAAGAGTTGCAGTCGATAAAGGAGAGTGTAACTCACGAAGAAGATTACGAAGCCATGCAGTTTCTGCTACAACATTAGCAACACCCCGGTATTCAGCTTCGGCACTAGAGCGTGAAAGAGTGTGTTGTCGTTTAGTGGACCAAGATAATAAGCTCTGATACCATATTGAAGGGTAATTGGTTTTCCTTGATTATTTTCACAAAAACATACAATATATATAGGTTACAAGGAAAA
>BQNB010083596.1:18070-28997 GCA_026074375.1 Tanacetum coccineum | reverse complement strand
GCTTAATAGTTGAGTCCATTCATATCAAGTTTGATGAAATCAAAGAAATGATGTCTGATCACAACAGTTCAGACCTCGTTCCTCAAGGACAAGAGACAGAAGGCGTCAGATTATGACAACTCTGACCCTGTGCCCCCAAGACAAAATGTTGTTCCTCCAGCAGAAAAGACAGATTCGTCACAACAAGGGTTGGAATTTCTCTTCAGTCCTTTACTTGAAGAATATTACAATCCAACACACGATCAAGCTGAGGAAAACAACAATGATCAAGCACCGAATGCATCATTTCAAGAAGATGAATTTATCAATCCTTTTTGTACACGAGTACAAGAAATTGGTGAGTCTTCCTCACGCAACATTGATAATACCGATGTGCATTCATTTCAACCACAAAGTCATGATTACCGATGGACCAGAGATCATCCATTAGAACAAGTTCGTGGAAATCCAACCATGCCAGTTCAAACAAGACGACAGCTTGCCACAGATCCTGAAATGTGTATGTTCGCGCTCACGGTGAGTATTGTTGAACCGAAGAACATTAAGGAGGCAATGGCTGATTCTGCATGGATCGAAGCAATGCAGGATGAACTTCATCAGTTCGACAGACTAAAAGTCTGGGAACTAGTCGACAAACCATTTGGCAAGATGATTATAAAGCTAAAGTGGTTATGGAAGAACAAGAAGGATGAAGATCAGACTGTAATTCGCAACAAAGCACGACTTGTTGCTAAAGGTTATGCTCAGGAAGAGGGTATTGATTTTGAAGAATCATTTGCTCCAGTTGCTCGCTTGGAAGCAGTTCGGATTTTTGTTGCCCACGCAGCACACAAGTCTTTTCCAATCTATCAGATGGACGTGAAAACGGCATTTCTTAATGGTCCACTGAAGGAGGAGGTTTATGTTGCTCAGCCAGAAGGGTTCGTTGATCCAGATCATCCAGAAAAAGTCTACCTTCTAAGGAAAGCTTTGTATGGATTAAAGCAAGCTCCAAGAGCCTGGTATGATGAACTTTCCAACTTCCTGATGTCCAAAGGCTTTACTAAAGGTACAATTGACCCAACGTTATTCAAGATAAAATACAGGGAGGATATTCTACTTGTGCAGATTTACGTTGATGACATAATTTTTGGGTCTACAAACCCTAAATATTCAAAAAGATTTGAAAAGTTAATGCATAGTAGATTTGAAATGTCCTTAATGGGGGAGATGAAATTATTTTTAGGACTTCAGATCCACCAGTCCCCAAAAGGTATTTTTATCAATCAGGCCAAGTACGCTTTAGAAATTCTGAAAAAGCATAATATGGACAATTGTCACTCCATTGGTACACCATTGGCTACTAAACCCAAACTAGATGTAGATTTGAGTGGAGAACCCGTAGACCAATCTGATTATCGTAGTAAAATCGGGTCACTCATGTACTTGACATCTAGTAGACCAGACTTAGTGCAAGCAGTATGCTATTGTGCACGTTATCAAGCATGACCAACTCAAAAGCACCTCAAGGAGGTTAAAAGAATCTTTAAATACCTAAAGGGTACCATTAACATGGGACTCTGGTATCCAAAGGATTCTGGCTTTGAACTAACAGCATTTTCAGACGCTGATCATGCCGGATGCCTTGATACTCGAAAAAGCACTTCTGGAGGGATACAGTTCCTTGGTGATAAACTTGTAAGCTGGATGTCAAAGAAACAAAACTGCACTGCAATGTCTTCAGCAGAGGCAGAGTACGTGGCGTTATCTGCAAGTTGTGCTCAAGTAATGGTGATGATGAACAACTTCAAGATTATGGCTTCAACTACAACAAAATACCGTTGTATTGCGACTCTCAGTCAGCCATAGCAATCTCATGCAACCCCGTACAACATTCACGGACAAAGCACATCCATACTCGGTATCACTTCATAAAGGAACAGGTTGAAAATGGTATAATTGAATTATATTTTGTCAGAACTGAATACCAATTAGCTGACATGTTTACGAAAGCCCTTCCTGCAAGATTGGTTTAAGTATCTTGTCAGAGGACTTGGTATGAGATGTTTGACTCCAGCTGATCTGGAGATTCTGACAAATGAGCAGTGATAGCTAATCACCCAAACGGGGATTGTCAATCTCGAATAGATCTATTTTATAACATTCGCGCTTACCCTCCGAGTAATTTACAGTTCATGCAACTTATGCTAATCCGTAATCATAAGAGTAAAGTATAGTTGTTGCGTCCATAAATAAAAACAAGTAGTGTATCTCACCATGAGATATGCAAGTGAGTGTATAACAAAGTTGTAACGAGCATGCATTCTCCCCTAAGATTTGTAAGTAAATGTAAAACAAGTGAAAGAGGGGCTATAAGCTCACCTTGAGCGAATGAATCAACAATGTAAATCACATAATGAAAATGCATCACGTAAACGTCCTATTGCAACCTAATTAATTATAGGTGGTATGAGTACTAAATACTTTGAATAATTAATACCATATAGCTACATCACCATCTAATTGTATTTGTAAAATAATATTGAAATCGCATTTGATAAATAATAACCATGTAATTATACTCGTATAATCGTATAAATAGTTCAATCGCCTTTGTAAGATAATATTTATAAAGTTTAGAACATGTATAAATATTATATAAGTGATTCTAAAATGTTTCACAATTTTTTTATTAAAAACGAACCAACATTATTCACGTCAGGAAATAGTGCACAATTATAAAATAGTGCGTATCTTTCTCGTTTTAAGTCCGTTTTGTACGTTCATTACGTCGACGCTTTCGTATTAAGAAGATTTATCAAAATATTATATTTTAGTATTTTAAGTCCTCTGATGAACAGTACTTTTTACTGTTCATGCACTTTTATAATTTATATAAATTTAATTAGCGTAATCTCGTAAAAGTCATATCTTATTCGTTTTAACTCCGATTTTAGTGATTCTTTTAAGCATGTCTTCGTAATTAAAAGTTATATCAAAGTATGATATTTTTTAAAAAGTATCTGAGATGAACAGTAACTTGTTTTTATAAAACTATTTTTATAAACGTATTTATTATCGTAAACATAAAAAATCCACAACTCCTTCGTTATTGTTCAAATAATTATGATTCTTAATGTTTTTGAATCCTAAAAATATGTACTTTCTATGAAAAATAATTATATGTTTTTATAAGAATTGGAAAATAATAAGTTTTTATAAAATTGTTTCTATAAAAGCTTTTATTATCGTAAAACTTGCAAATGGCGGATCTTATTTGTTATAGCTCGAATTTTTGAGTTCTCTACATGCCTACGATCGTCAGGACATGTAGTATTTTATAAAAATATAAAATAAATACCTTATTTTCGAATTAAAAACATTAGGTTTTGATATTTTTGTTAAAATGAGTTTAAAACTTGTTTTTATAAGTTTTTAATTTAGTAACTTTGTTACAAGTCCTTTACAACACTTATAATACAAGTCTCGTGTACTTTAGGTCCTTTAGTCCTTAAATTGTCCAAGTATTGTCCATGATAACAAGTCCTCATATTTCTTTTACTTATAAACTTAATAAGTAGACTTTTTAAACAACTAGCTTATATATACTTTTATAAAGTAACCCATACTTGTATAATGCTTATTCTTCCATTACAACATGATCTTAACATTAATATAACATGTGACAAAGTATATCAAACCATGATCAAAAGTAAAAAAAATCTATTTTACATGTTAATATATATCCTAGATGGTGATTCACTATATAAACATAATATACACATGAAATCACAAATGTAAAGAGTGTAGGGTTTTTAGATAACCTTAGGATGATGTATGATGAAGAGTAGCAAGATCTAAACCCTAGTTTAGATATAAAACCCAAGCTTCCAAGACTTAGAAAACCCTAAATTCCAAGAAACCCTAATCTTGCACCTTTCTTGTTTAACCCTTTTAAACACTAAACTAAACCTTCAATACACCTTAGGATACCTTAGATATGATGTTAGAACACTTGTATACTTGGTAAATAAAATTTGTATGGATTATGTAGGGTGTTTGTGTTTGGTCGTGGGTTAGGGAGAGAGCACAAGAGAGATTGTGTGAGTTTTTCTTATGTAAATGAATGTGTGTTGATATCTACTAGTTGAAGGTCTTTATATACACAAGTAGAGAGTCAATTTTACTATTAGGAAAGTCTTAGGTCAAGTGAAAACATGGGGAGGGAATTAGGGAAATAGTGGTCAAAAATACTAGTCATGATCTAGCTTAATAAGTTCCTAGCTTGTACAAGACTTTTGGTTAAGCTTTGTGTGCTCTTGGTTCCCTAAAATGGGAAGCATCCCATGAAATTTAGGAGGGGGGATGAACTAGTTGGTGTCTTTGACCTTTTATGGAAATATCTTGCATAATTTTGAAGTTATAAGTTGGTAAGTTTAAGTATAAAGGTATAACTTGTAAATTGTATGTCTTGGTTTAATTCTTTTATGTAGAATTCGGCCTATATGGTAAATGTGGGTGAAGTTTTATAAACTTTGAGCATTGGGTATAAAAATGGGTATTTGTTGAAGCGTAGATAAGTTTTGGTGGTTCCGTGAATGCCTAAACGTATTTTATCGCGAAACGTAAACACTTTACGTAACCAATAAAAATAAAATGTGCAAAGTTAATAATTATCCTCCAAATAATTATCTAACACTTGCTTGACGTAAACATTTAATTGTTTGATGCCCGTTTACGTTGAATGAAAATTTTTAGTTTACGCGATTTAACTTAACGATTAAAATTAAAAGCAAACGCGTACAAGACTAAAAATAAATAGTGAAATAAATGACGTCGTAAAATGACCTGAAAACACGGGGTGTTATAAGTGTTTTACATTCATGTGTCCTATTGAGATTTATATTATGATCTCTTGGCTCTAGACTCGATTAGTGCATTTTGGTTTTAGTGATCGAAGGTTGGAGTAGATTGACACATTTTCAATATCAACATTCTTGGAGTGCGAAGTCAATAGATAACGTGTTAATTTTTGTGACATATGAGACAAGAATCTTTTGAAATAAACTTGAATGGCTGTGAAGGATTGTGCATTGCATCACTGGGTTCATGATGTCTATCTTCAATACTAGACATCAACTTTGTGATTTTGATATCATATGTAATGACCCGGTTTCTGCCTAAGTGTATGAAGGGTTTCTTTCTTTTCACCCTTTACATAACTTTTTTTTTCATTGTTCAACCCCTTTAATGTTTTCCAAGACGTCTTTACTATCACCATGTTGTGATTTTTCTGATGCTAGCTTATGCCTTAGACAATATTATTACCTTTTCTCATTCATCTCCAAATCATACCTAAGGACTGCTATTTCTAACTATGGAGTGTCCCTGTGTATATTCCTTCGGTATTGGTTGGATCATAGGACTAATAGCTACCTTAACTACCTCATGACTTTAAAGACGTCGTGAATTAGTTAGTTGTTGGGTATAGAGATTGATACCATAAAACATTGTTTGAAAAACAATCAAAGTGTTTGATATAAATCAAAACGTTTGACACTTTAAAAGTTTTATTTTGAAATACCCCCCCTACACATGTGCATCGATATTCGATATTATTTTGCACATGAAGGTAATAGTTGCAGCGCAAACTCTTGAGTCATTATAGACCACATGAATTAATCACATATATTAATTACATTTTTATCACATTTTAATAACATTTTCTCTCCTTATCAAAAATAATAAATCTCTTAATATTTTAGATACCAGTTGATCAAAATGACATGAAAAATTTCACGGAGAGAAAAGTGTTAAATCTTAGATTGAATTTTGGAACACTTTTCTTAATGTTATAAACAAAATGAGAAAACTAGGTATGTCAAAGTGTGTTTGTGTATAAAACGGATGGTCACAAAGCCGTTAACGATGGTGTTCAAATACTCTAGAACGGATGTATCCGACGCTAACAACACTTTTCGAGTACCCTAGACCGGAATGTAACTTCGATCGCTAACAACGCTTTTTGATATATTCACACTTTTCAACAACTTTTTTTGACATTGAATATTTCCTTTTTGTTTATTAAACATTTTGAACTGTGGAGCACACAATTTTGAAAGAGACCACTTGAATTGAAATTTAAAACATTTTTGAAATTTTTTTGCATGTTTTAGACACACTAAAATAGACGTTCGAGAATGTGTCTAGAAACATTAAAACTTGATTTAAAATCTCCTCCTCAAAAATTGATCCACTTATAAAAATTGATATACATTTAAAAGTTTTGTAAAGAATGGAGTGTTGAACATGCAATTATGAAAGATTTTGATACACCTTTGAGAAATTCTTGAAAAATTATGTTCAAGAGTTTTGAAAACCATTGTTACTTGAGCTCTAAAGACTTTGAATGTCTTTGATATTGACTTGTTGTTGTTAGACAATGAATAAACCCGGTAGGTTATAATGTTTACTGAGACACAATATATAGAGGTTACAAACCCTAATGGACCCAACCCACAAACCGGGCTTGGGCCTAATCCATTTAATAAATGTAATTAGCTCAAGTCCAAGAAGATGTAAACTTCTCGTTGCGAAGGATAAATGTGCGTGTTTTACATTCTCCTTTGACATTTTGATCCAGGTTGCAATCTGAAAGTGATTACAAGCCATAAGAAAATTTAAAAATGACATGTTTTGAAAGCATTTGTAACTCTCATTCGAACTTTATTTACACACCCGTGTCACTGTTAAACGAAATTTCTAGGTATGTAAATATTATCGATTCTAAGAGACATGTCAAGAAGAATATTTTTGGTATTTTTTTATTTTCTGATTTTGTATTTTGTTTTTATAGGTTTTATATATCTGTGTTTTCTTTTTTCCAAAAACATTTACAAGTTAATGTCTAATAAACCAAGTAATTTCAATTGTCAGAACCTCCAGTTCTTCTTGAGTCAAACATCTCATACCAAGTCGTCCAACTAGGTACTCAAACCTTTCTTTTGAAAGAGCTTTCATAAATAATTCGGCTAACTGGTATTCTGTTCCGACAAAGTATAATTCAACAATACCATTTTCGACCTATTCTTTTATGAAGTGGTACGAGACTTTGATGTGCTTGGTGCGGGAATGCTGAATCGGGTTGCACGAGATGGCTATGGCTGACTTTGAGTCACAATACATATGTATTTTATCAAGCTGAAAGCCGCGGGACTTGAGTACAATAGGCAGATAAAGACACATACTTGGCATCGGCTATAGACATCGCATTTCAATCCTACCTTTTAGACGACCAACTTACTAGCTTGTCACCTATGAATTGCATCCCACCAGATGTACTCTTACACGTATATAAGCAACCTGCGTGATCAACATCTGAAAAGGCGATTAGTTCAAAACTGATGTCTTTCAGATACTAGAGTCCCATGTTTATGGTCCTTTTTAAGTACCGAAAGATCCATTTAACCTCTTTGAGGTGCTTTTTTCGTAGGCCTTGCTTGATCGCGTACACAAAAACACGTTGCATAAACAATATTTGGTATACTTTCTGTTAGATACATGAGTGACCCGATCGTGCTATGATACTTTGTTTGATCAATAGGTGTACCACTTAAGTCTGCATCAAGCTTAGGTGTTGTAGCCATTGGTGAACCAATGCTATCACATTTGTCCATACCATGCTTCTTTAGGATTTCTAAAACATACTTAGACTGATTGATAAAGATACATCGTGGGGATTGGTAGATCTGAAGTCCTAGAAAGAATTTCATTTCCCCCCATCATAGACATTTCAAATTTGCTTTGAATTAGTTTTTTAAACTGTTTTGAATATTTTAGGTTTGTTGACCCGAAAATTATATCATCAACATAAATCTGCACAAGCAAAAAATCTTCCCCGTATCTTGTCATGAATAAGGTTGGGTCTATAGTGCCTTTAGATACCAAGAATTTGGAGAGCTCATCGTACCATTCTCTTGGAGCTTATTTCAGCCCATTAGTGCTTTCCTGAGACGGTAGACTTTTTCAAGATGGCCTGGATCGATGAATCCACCCGATTGACTGACATACACTTCTTCCTTGATTGAACTATTCATCAAAAGTTAGACTAAATACTATATCCAACTCTGATATTGACGTTGTTTGTGTTGTGACCGCTATAGGAGGATTTACTTGAACATTTGTAGAACTTGATGGTTTATGACGTTGTTGTTGTTCAAGTTTTGTTAGACGTTGTGTTGTGGGGCCTAAATTATTGTGTTGAGACGCCGTAGTCTCTTGAAGTGCATCAGTTGACGTGAATTGTTTTTAAAATCATTCTGGTTCTCTTGTTGTAAACCCGAAATCCTTTTGAGTGAGTTGCATATCTTACAAAAATGCAAGCGTCTCCCTTTTCCTACATCTTGTCCATATTCTTACCATCTCTGACTATGTAGCACATACATCAAAAAATGTGAAGGTATGTGATATTGGGTTTTCGGTTGTTGATTATGTGATACATTGTATTTTCATGTTTTAGGATTATGAGTGAATTATTTTGTGTGTAGCATGCAGTTGCAATTGCTTCAGCCCATAAGAATAGTGGAAGATTAGACGCTCTCAACATTGCTCAAGCAGCCTCAACCATAGTACGGTTCCGTCTTTCAACAACGCCATTCTGTTCAGCTGTTGGAGCAATTGATGTTTGGTGCTTATTACTTCTTCTTCGAATTAGGTTTGCAGAGTCTTGTTCAAAAACTCTATGCCTCTGTTTGTTCTTACTATCTTGACTGTAGCTTGCAGGCGTTTTTGGTTCATCTTCAAGAACTTTATGAGAACTTCTGGGGTTTCATCCTTAGATCTCAAGAAGTGAGTCCATATGTATCTTGAATAATCATCTGCGACCACTAATATATACTTCTTCTCATTTATACTTTCTACTCGCATTAGACCGCACAAGTCCATATGAAGAATATTTAACTGTTCTTTTAAGCTTTGTTCTTTCTTTGACTTAAACTTTGACCTTTTAGCTTTGCTCAATTCACAAGATGAACATAAATGATCTTTCACGTATTTCAACTTTAGAAGGCCGTTCACAATATCTTTCGAAGATAGCAAGTTGATGGTATCAAACTTAAGATGAGAGAGACGACGATGCCATAACCATGCTTGAGTTGGTGACGCTTTAGCCATGAAGCAGATTGGAGTGGAAAATGATGATTCTTGTAATGCAATTGTATAGAGATCAGATCCATGAGTACTAGTAAGTAAGTTGTTTCCCTGAAGATCTCTAACAAAGCATGTTGACTTTTTAAAAGCAACTTCTAAATCCACATCACAAAAATGACCATCTGAGAAAACATTGTGACTTAGCCCTTCTACATAATAAACCCGTTTGATCATGACATTTCCCTAAACTAGATCTCCATATCCCATAATAGGTGCAAACTGATCATTTCTGAACCGCACCGTACCTAGAAATTTCTCTACAAAATTAATTAGAAGTTTCAGATTCCCTGACATGTGATTTGTGCATCCAGAGATGACGATGAATAGGATGATTTGTTTCTCTAATGGCTCAATATCATAGGTAGGTCCACTGTCTTGTGCAGCTTCTGGTATGAACTCCTGAATTTTGCCATGTAGATGTAATGTGCTTCCAGCTCTTGATCTTCAGGCTCTCCATCAGAATCAATTAACCAGTCATATTCCTCTGCACTTAGTTGAGCCCCTTCTTCCTCTTTCTTTCACAACAACATATTTTCCTTATGATAGGCTGAATCCTTAACCTGCTTTGCTGATTTTCATTCTCTTGTCATATGCCAAAACCCATTACAGTTGAAACATTTCACCCCACTCTACTGAACTGTATGTCTACCTACTGTTTGCCTGTTCCCAGCAACTACCACTGCACTGTTATTTTCATTCTGCCCATACTTTTTGTCATTCCCATATTGTCTTTCAGTTCTTGGATAATTCTCGACATTCCTGTATCGGGTTGTTAGGATTAAAAATGTGATGTCTATATGGAAATTACACTAGTTTATATTTAAGTTAAAACACAAGGGCCATAAATGTAATTAGGCCAAAGTTCCCTTATGTTTAGCCTATAAATACTCCCATCTAATCAACATTAGAGGGTGAAGCTCACATTGAAATTTCCATTCCTTTTTATTTTTAATAAAAATTTGAAAATGATGAAAAACTCTCTCCTCCATATTATGACTTATTCATACTTTGAGCTTTCCCGACCTCCCGAGATAGTGAGTCGAGATTCCTTACAAGTGGTATCAGAGCTGCAAAGGTTGTTCATTATGTTTTAGAGCTTATTTCGTTCAACTTATTCGGCTTATTACTGCTTATTCAGTCCAGTTATGCGTATACAGTCGAGTTCTGCTTATTACAACTTATTCGGCGGCTTATTTATGCTTATTTTGATCAGTTGAGGTCTGTCCGGTTCAGCAGCTTATTTGTGATATCAGTGCTTATTACATCAGTTTACTTATACTTTTTCAATATGTTTGACTAGATCGGGATTGGCCGCTTATGGTTTTATCATAAGATTTGTTCAATCTCAGTTTGTCAGATGCAATATCGAAACTACAGAGTGTTTTCAATAATGAACTGCTTCTTAACCAAATTTCAGAACTGGTCAAAATGTGATATTCTGGTCAAATCTCGATAGTTGACTGGTCAAACTACAATTTTGGAAATCAGATTTCAACGACTGACATTGGTCAACTGGTATAATTTTGATATCGAAAATGTATTTATCGTGAATGAAATGAGGAAAAGAACAGATCTGTAACAAATAAAAGATCTTGACTACTACAAAACAGATCTATACCAAAGGAAAGAAGAGAATATTTTTTAATGTCCAAATCTCAAAGTACCAATTTCGACAAGAAGATGATGTGTACCATAATAGTTGACTCAAGATTCTTAACCGAAAATGTTTGATGTTGAAATT
>BQNB010083596.1:4064-17051 GCA_026074375.1 Tanacetum coccineum | reverse complement strand
AGTTGCTATTATGTGTGCTCATTGTCCCCTTGGGACAATGTTTCCATCTGAATTTTAGGTGGGGAGGGTGCTAGTTGGTGATTTTTGATTATTTATAAAATATCTTTCATTATCTTGAAGTATAAGTTGTAGTTTTAAATGTATAAAGATATAACTAGTAAAGTGTATGTTCTATTTCATTTATTTTATGTACAATATGACTAACAATGTTAACATGGGTGAATTTTTATAAAAATTTAGGTATTGGATATAATATTGGGTATTTGTTGAAGCGTAAATAAGTTTTGGTGGTTCCGGGTATGCCTAAACGTATTTTATCGCGAAACGTAAACACTTTACATAACCAATAAAAATAAAATATGGAAAGATAATAATTATACTTTAAATAATTATCCAACACTTGCTTGATGTAAACATTTAATTGTTTGATTCCCGTTTACATTGAACTATAATATTTAGCTTACGCGATTTAACTTAACAATTTCAATTTAAAAGCAAACGCATACAATACTAAAAATAAATAGTGAATTTATTGATGACGTACAATGACCCTAAAACATAGGGTGTTATATATATGATATATTTGTTTCATGAACATATATATATTCACATCAGACTTGCTGCAAATTGATCACCAAAACACAACCTTTCTCACAAAATTTTAGCAAAAATAAAATTTTGGGTCGTCTAAAAAGTACCAGATGGGCGGCTCCCTTATCAATAAGGGGGCCGACACCATAGATAAGGGGACCGGCCATACAAATCACGGGTTTTACTGTTTCCTTTTCATTTTTGACTCTCTTTTACCTAGCCTCAGCTATCTTTACCCAAAAAACTCGAACACATTTTGGAAACTCTCGAACTAATTCAAATTTATTCCATTTTCAAACTATTATGTTCCAATAAATTCCCTCCAAATATTTAATATCACTTAATCATCTTTCTCATCCATTATTAACCATCACAAACCTCCATGGCATCCACTAGGGATTCCATTTCCAAACCTTCTAAAAGAACAAAAATCAACATAATACCACCAAAACAACTATTTATGTTGATTTTTGAGGGTGCTTATTGTCACTGTAACAATTTGTTATTTCAGGTCATTTCTCGAATCAATTATGACCATTATTTATTTTTAGAGTTTTACGCGTTTACTTTTCATTATTATCGTATAGTTAAATCGCGTAAACTAAAAATCAACATTCAACGTAAACGGGCACCAAACAAATAAAAGTTTACATCAAGCAAGTGTTATATAATTACTAAGAGTATAATTTATAACTTTTCCTATTTTATTTTTATTGGTTACGTAAAACGCTTACGTTTCGCAATAAATTACATTTAGGCATACCCGAAAGAACCTATACCTATCTATACTCAAACCAATACCCACTATTATACCCACTACACAAAAACTAACTTATTTATTAACTAAATAAGCCATGTGGCTGGTTATATACTTATACATAGAATAAATTTTAACCATGTCACTAGTATATCTTCTTAACCTCACAAGATGTACCCTAAGACACATACTTATAGTAATTGGCTTGTCACTAGTACTCTCCCACCCATTTTTGACCGTCCATGTGTATAGGGGGAGGAGAGGTCTTTGCATCTTGTACCATTAAACCACTACATAACCATAGTTAGTTTAAGGTTGTTAAACTTAACTCTTGCTATGAAAGGGAAGTACTAGGAAGGTAAACACACTCTCTCTCATTTCCTAGCACGTAAAAATTTCACAATACTCTCTCTACCATAAACAAAGCCTATGACTCACTATTTATTATTTAGGGTTTCATATAGTTTTGGTTCTATAAGGCTACAAGTGTTCTAGCACTATTAGTAAGCATATCTAAGGTGTTTGGGTTTGATTTGGAAGCTTGGGTTTTGGATTAACAAGGGTTGTAAGCAAGAAGAAAGTAAGGGTTTTCATTAGGGTTTTGATCTTGGGTTTGCTTTATTAGGTTTAAGCTTAAGTGTAAGCTTGTGTTCATCATCCTACTACACATCTCTAAGGTCTATTTAAGCTTTAACATTTCCATTCATTCATTTACATGTTTACATACTTGATATATATGTTAATCACCACCTAGGTTTGTATTTTATGAATTATGGAATAATATAAGGACATATATGGTTCAAATTTTATATATATGTTGGTGAAGTAATACTTAAAATAGAAGTACACATCTTACATAAATGTTATTTAAATTATAAGTTTAGTTTATAAATTAAATTGTGTTGAAAGTTTTATTTACAAGTTTATGTATAAAAAATTATGAGGATACTTTATCATGGACAATTACTATGGACTATTTAGAGGACCCAACATATGTAAGATTCATGGTAGAAAGCTTGGTAAAAGACTTGTACAAGAGTTCTCAAGAAATGGATCTATAAAACCTAATTTATGAAACATAAACAAACCAACTGTTTTAATACATTCTGTTAGAATTCAAAAAATAATGTATTCATTTTATATTTTATTAAATTAGTACACTTTACAAGGATCGTAAGAATATAAAGAACTTGAAAAACCGAGCAATAACGAAGAAGTTATGACATTTGCAAGTTTACGATAATTAAATGTATAAAAGTGTTTTTATAAAAGTTATTTTTATAAAATTCCTCACTGTTTCAGATCTATAAGAATAAGGGAAGTATTTTATAAATATAGTATTTGTCATGAGGAATCCAAGCATGTAAGAAACTCGAAAAATGGAATTAAATCGAATGAGTTATGCTTTTTGCAAGTTTTATATAATTAATTACATAAAAGTAGTTTTATAAAATTTACAGAAATAGTAAAAGTTACTGTTCATCAGTAGCTAAAATATTATAAATATAATGTTTTGATAGATTTTCTTAATACGAAACCGTGGACATAAGAAATATATAAAACGGAGTTAAAACGATAAAGATACGAGGTTTATAAAACCTTGTGCACTATTTTTACTTTTATACATTATTTTATAAAACAATTAAATTAATTATATAATATTAATACATAATCAATAAAAATATTAAATCATATATTTTTAAGAAATAATACATTGTTGAACGAAAAATAATATTTTCTTTACGGTTACAATTACATGTACATTTATTTAACAAAGTACGAATTAATTAATATTTCAACTTTTTAAAGTTTAACAAAAACTATTAAGTGGTGGTGTAACTATATAACATGTGATATTTTATTTATATAAAATACATTATGATTATACGATCTACAAATAAATAGGTTGCATTCGGATTGCCGAGATGATTTACATATTTGATTTAGATAATCAAATCATTCACTTATGGTGAGTTCATAGCCCCGCTTTTATACTATTACAATGATTTACAACATTGGGGTGAGAAACATGCATTGTTTTACGATTAGACACAAGTACACTATAACACCCTGTGTTTTACGGTCATTTACGACGTCAATAAATTCACCATGTATCTTTAATATTGTACGCGTTTGCTTTTAAATCGTAAACGTTAAGTAAAATCGCGTAAGCTAAAACTGATCGTTCAAGGTAAACGGGCATCAAACAATTAAATGTTTACATCAAGCAAGTGTTAAGTAATTATTTTGAGTATAATTATTAACATTGTTCATTTTATTTTTATTGGTTGCGTAAAGTGTTTACGTTTCGCGATAAAACACGTTTAGGCATAAATTACACTTTGTGATGTTTGCATCTGTTGCATTATCATACACTTGGAAATCTTGCGGTCCTACATTATATTTACATAAACCTATGAATTCACCAACTTTATGTTGACGTTTGTTAAAGATTTTTCACAGTCAATGAGGCACAGTGCTAAGGATACATTGGGATACTCTTTTAGGGAGTTATGCATAAAAGATTTGGAGTCATTACATCTTGGGATATTTGTTATGATCTAAAATCTTTGTTATCAAATGTTGAATAATTTAAGCCGTTGTGCTTTGTTTTAAACAATTTCAATAAATCAAATGTATCGTCTTTTAAACGACTCTTTTAGAGGTCCCGTTCTCATATGCTTGTGCTAATGGATCTATGAAGTAACACTAAAACCCGACTCATTAATCCCTGCGACCCTTATATGGGGGTTAGGGATGAGGATGCTCCCAGAATTAGGAATCTAGATCGAGGTTATAGAAAACCAGGTCCAATATTTTTACTTGGCCTAAACCATTTTCCAAACATTGCATCAAACAAGGGATTTGTTCATGGGACATTCATTCATACAGTACTTGTTAGCATTATTAAGTATAACTAGAAAGCACAAGGTTCACATACGTGTTTATAAGAATTAGTAGATATATGGTCTATATATGTACTAAGTAAACTCTGTTTGAGTGTACAGATTGCTGTCATGTTCGCAGCATCCCCCAGCTACCTACACATCCTGTCTACACTGATTCCGAGTCAGGGAGAGTCTTTTAGGGAGTTGATGAGGAGCTGTCTAATGGAGGTTCTCTACGAGTCATCGTATACAGATACGATGGACTCCCTATGTAGTCGATAGCACCACCATCTCCGGACTATGTGCCAAGACCTGAGCACCCACCGTCTCCCGACTATATGCCCGGTCCTGAGCACCCACGCATCACCGGTCTAGGTAACCAACATAACCTGAGCCTGAGGACCCGAGTACTTATACCAACCCAATGCCCCTGAAAGGCACCCGTAGAGCCCAGCCTCTACCTGCTGATGCCTTACCTACTGCCTTATCACCAGGCTATGTGGCAGACTCTGATCCGGATGAGGATCCGGAGAAAGACCCCAAAGAGGATCATACTAACTATCCTGATGATGGATGGGATGGTGATGATGAGCCCTCAGATGATGACGATGATGATGATGATATTAATGATGAGGATAAGGAGCCCTTTGAGGACGAGGATGATGATGAGGAGGAGGAGGAGCACCTAGCTCTGGTCGACTCTTCTGTTGTACCTGCTATTGACCATGTTCCCTCAGCTGGGGATACAAAGGCATTTGAGATAGATGAGTCTGCACCTACACCCAGATCACCTCAGACTAAGGTCCCTTTTTCTCAGATATGTCTCCGTAGGGCACGAAAGACTGTCAGACTTGAGCCACCTATGTCACCATCTATGGAGGCACGCATTGTTGAGTATGCTGCCGCACCTACACCACCATCTCCATTATTACCTTGGTCATCTCCACTACCTCAGATTCTCTCACCACCACTACCACCTCCACCATCATCACTACATTTACCACCACATGTACCCACATCATTATCGTTACCATCATCACCACTACCACCACTACCAGCCTCACTATTCATACCACCACCGGTCGACCGTAGGGAGGACATTCCCGAGGCCAAGTTACCATCTCATAAGAGGTTATGTCTGACTGCTCCCACATCGAGGTATGAGGTGGGGGAGAGTTCGACTACTGCTCCTAGACCTACTGGAGGTCATAGAGTAGACTATGGTTTTATCGGCAGTTTGGATACTGAGACCAGACGTCAAAGAGTCGAGGAGGTCAGTTATGGTATTAAGGATGTTTGGGTCGACCCAAGAGAGGCTGTTGAGGAGGTAGCACCGAAGACCCTTGAAGGGGTCAATACTAGAGTGAACGAGCTTGCTGCGGTTCAGGAGCAGGACACTCAGGATATTTATGCTATGATCGAGGATGCTCGGGACAGACATACTCAGTTATCACAGAGAGTTGCGTATTGATCAAGGATAGACAGTTTCACCATAAGACTACACTATTGTTGGATCAGGAGGCTCTAGCTTCTCGAGAGGCTTGAGCACATTCAGTGGGATTGAGTTCGGTAGTTCACTATGAGCTACAGGCATACAGGACTCACACTTGGATTCAAGATCATCGTATCAATTCACAGGAGTCATTGACAGCGACATTGATTACACAGGTTTCATCACTACAGGGACAGTTATCAGTGGCTCTCGGACAGATTCAGACACTTCAAGCTAGAGATCCGACTCATGCAGATGATCCCGAGGGCGTTGATAGTTCTGCCTAGGTTTACATTTTCATGTCGTATTCATAGCTATCATTATGTTATCCGGCTAAGTATTATGGGTTTTATACCCAGCTAGCATGGCAGTAGGATTTGTATTTTTCATTTCTTATATCAGACAATCATGTATGTTTTCCAGTTATATATGATGTGTTGAATTATGTCATGTCGATCTCAATTCTGTTATGTGTTGTGTCCCATTATGTTTATTATAATCACTGTGAGATGTGATCCTTGTTAAATATAATATGTTTGTATTATAGGTTATGTCGATCACAATTCGGTGATGTGTGTGATCCAGTCATGTTATATAATCATTGTGAAATTGATATTGTATATAAATATGTACCCATGTCATGTAGTGAAAGTTTAGGTAAGCTCACGTAAATTTTTTTATATTATTGTATTTTAGAACAATATCCACCAAAAAGAACATCTGCAACTGCAGGGCTGGCTGTACTACGTTGCGGCTGCTGCGTGCTGCTGCCCCAATGACAGTTGCTGTTGTTGAGCAACTGATCGAAGCAAAGTGGTCGTGGCATTGCAATCATGAAGCCTCCTTCGAAATAGCACTAATGGTCATGGCGACGGAAGCCACAATTCTGGCACTAGAACTAGAGGAATTACATGAACTCCGCGTGTGTATACGTACAAAGATTTTCTGAATTGTCAACCCCTTACTTTTAAGGGTACTAAAGGAGTGGTTGTGTTGGCATAATGGTTTGAAAATATGGAATCAGTGTTCCACATTAGCAACTGTGCTGTGGAGAACCAAGTTAAGTTCGCTACTTGCACTTTCCGTGGAAATGCTCTAACATGGTATAACTCCCACGTGAAGACTGTTACTCAAGATGTTGCTTATGCTATGGACTAGAAGACACTAAAGAAAATGATAACAGTCAAATACTGCCCTAGGGGTGAAATCAAGAAGTTGGAAATTAAGCTCTAGAACCTAAAAGTAAAAGGTACAGATATCGCGAGTTACACTCTGCGTTTTCAAGAGCTTGCACTGATGTGTGGAAGAATGTTTCCAGAGGAATCAGATGAAGTTGAGAAATATGTTAGTGGACTTCCTGATATGATTCGGGGAAATGTAATGTCATATCAACCCAATATAATGAAACATGCAATTAAGTTTGCTAATGATCAGATGGATCAAAAAGTCCTCACTATTTCTAAAAGATAAGCTGAGTAGAAGAGAAAGTTAGAGTTTAATGTTGGGAACAATCAGGGGTACCAACAACAAAACAAGAGACAAAACACTAGGCGAGCTTACACTGATGGGCCTGGTAAGAGGAGGGAGTACACGGGATCCTTGACCTTATGTACAAAGGGCCATGTGCTCCTAGATGTAATAAGTACAAGAAGATCGGCCATCTGGCTCGTGACTGTAGGAGTTCTGGTCCCAATGGTAATAATAACGATCATGGGAACTCCAAAACAACTCAGAATGCTGTCACTTGTTATAAGTGTGGTGTTCAGGGGCATTTTAAGAAAGACTGCTCGAATTGAGAATGGAACCATGAAATCGAGGTGGGCATGGCAATGCTTCCACAAAGGTTATGGGAGGGCAAACGGGAACAAACCCGGCACGCCAACGTCGTTACGGTACAATCCTTTTAAACGACCGCTATGCGTTCTAACGTAATTGATAACTGGTGCCAATAGAAGTATTGTATCTTAACTACATTTATTCCCTAATTTGGATATCACACCAACAAACATTAGACCATTATTATGATGTTGAACTAGCCGACGGGAAAATAATTAGGATAAACACTATCATCCGGGTTGTACATTAAACTTCTTAAAACCAATCAATTCAACATCAACTTAATGCCCGTAAACTTGGTAGTTCGACGTCATAAACGATATGGATTGGTTGACAAAGTACCAACATTTTCATTGATTATGTCGAAGAAGTCGTTCTATTCCTAGGGAAATGAAACCTTAATTATTCATGATGACGGAAGTAATCAGGGAAATGGGACTCGTTTGAATATCATTTCGTGCACCAAAACTCAGAAATATTTGTTAAAAGGACATCATGTCTTTTTGGCACATGCTACTATAAAGGAGATTAAAGACAAGTCAGGGGAGAAGCAACTTAAGGACGTACCAATCATTCAAAATTTTCTTAAAGTATTTCCTGAAGATTTGTCGGGTCTTCCACCGACTCGACAAGTGGAATTCAGAATCGATTTGATGCCTGGTGCTACACCTATAGCACGAGCACCTTATCGATTTGCTTTTTCCGAAATAAAAGAGTTATCAGAGCAACTGCAAGAACTATCCGACAAAGGCTTTATAAGACCCAGTTCCTCACCTTGGGGAGCTCCGATCTTGTTTGTCAAAAATAAGGACGGATCATTTCGAATGTGCATCGACTATCGGGAATTAAACAAGCTGACGGTGAAGAATCGTTATCCACTCCTAAGGATCGACAATTTATTTTATCAACTACAATGATCCAGTGTTTATTCTAAGATAGACTTATGATCGGGTTATCATCAGCTTCGAGTACGTGAAGAAGATATTCCAAAGATGGCATTCAAAACTCCGTTTGGTCATACTATTCCAAGTTATCCATTCGGTTTACGAACGCACCGGCGAAAATTTAATGGATCTCATACTACGGATGTTGCAAATCATATTTGGATAAGTTTATGATTGTCTTTATTGACGATATACTAATTTATTCAAAGAATAATGAAAGAACATAAAGAACATCGTAAGGAATTCTAACTTAGCATAAGAAATAGCGAATTGTATGCTAATCTCTAATGTGAATTTTGGATCCCCCAGGTACAATATCCCTCGGCCACATGAAGATATTCCAAGGCATTCCGTGGATTCCCACCAAGATGAAATCCATAAAAGAGTTGGGCATCTCCCCAAACTCCAACGAAGATATCAATTTTTTAGTGGTCTTCTATTATTATCGAGATTCATTGAAGGATTCAAAAGTTGCTAATCAATGACCAACTCAACTCAAAGAAAGTCGCCTTATGGAATAGAGTGACAACCAAGAAGCAGCTTTTTCAGACATTGGAACATAAAGATGAGTTTAGCGCGCCCATTTTAGCTCTCCCTCAAGAGCTGAAGAACTTCATTGTGTATATGTGATGCGTCCGCATAAAGGATTAGGTGTGGTGTTTGATACAAAACGAGAAGGTTATTGCTTACGCATACACGACAGTTGATGAATTTAATTAGAAAAATATACTACTCCTGATTTGGAACATTGGGGAAGAGGTGTTTGCCTCTAAAGCTGGAGCACTACTTGTATGGAACCAAGTGCATTGTTTATCGACCATAAAAGTCTACAACACATTCTTAATCAAAAGGATTTAAACATGAGGCAACGTCGTTGGTTAGAGTTGCTCAGTGATTACGATTGTGAGATTCGTTATCACCCGGGGAAAGTAAATATTGTTGCTGATGCTTTGAGCAGGAAAGAGCGAATTAAACCATTAAGAGTCTGAGCCTTAGTGATGACTATTGGTTTGGATCTTCCCAAACAAATCTTGAATTATCACTAAGTCATCACTTAAAAGGGAAGTACACACAATATATTATAAACTTTAAATAAATTATATAATAGTTTATGCATGATTTTCAGTAAAGTTTATTACAAAAGTTATACCAAATGATTATTGAGGACACTTACTTATACAAGTATCATGGACATATTATAGAGGACTTAAGATATATCAAGTTATGTTATTTATTAATTAGAGGACTTGTAAGGGTTTAATAAAGTGAAAAGTATATAAAACAAGTGTATAAAACTAATTATGTAAAAACTTAAATACCCACTGATTTAATTCGTGTATAAAAATATTTATTTTATATTTTGTTTAATTTGTACTTATTACAAGAATCCGTAAGCAAGAGGAACTTGAAAACCGAGCTAAAACGAAGGAGAAATGACCTTTTTACGTTACAATAATTAAAACATAAAGATACTGTTTTTAAAAAAGTTATTTAATAACAACCCTTCACGTGATCAGGTCTGAAATATTAAGGACATATATTAATAAAGAGAGTACTTTTATCATGAGGTGAATCCAAATATGTAAGAAACTCGAAACCGATTAAAATGAATGGAATACGTTGTTTATAAGAGGTTAAGTTAAAAAATATTTTTATAAAAGTAAATTGATAAAAATATGTTACTGATCAAGACCAGAAAACTGTTGGGACTTAATTTTTTCCTAAATAAAGGTTGTTCATTACGAAGACGTAGACGAGGAATCACTAAAAACCGAATTAAAACGAGCGAGATAACAATTAAAATGCGAGTTCAATAATATAAAGTTATAAAAAGGTAATTTTATAAACTTTCAACTTCTGTTACTGTTCAATAACAGTATTTAACCATATACTATTTATAAAATTGTGATATAGTTTTCTTAATACGAAACCGTGGACATAAGAAGCGCGTAAAACAGATTAGAAACGTGAAACGGGCAAAGAATAAGGAAAGGATTTGGCCCATTAAGCTTAGGGATCATTTGTGTAACTTTCTGAAACTTAAAGGACTGATTTGGAATTATTTTTTTTGGGTTTTATCTTTTTGTGGTTGACTTTTGTTGACCCATAGTTGACTGAGAGCTTTGACTTTTTGGCTTGATTTCCCGGCTTCTTTTGTGCTCTTCCGTTCCTCGTGTTCGTGTTTGCCCGTTTTTTGACGGTTTTCTCATGATTTTTGTATTATCCGTACTTGCACACACAAAACACAAAAACAAGTATTTCTTTGCCATTTATTTTTTGTGTTAACAGATATGTGTATTCTACACCTATCAAAATTCCCCAAACTAAACGATTGCGTGTCCTCACGCAATATTACATGCCTTATAACCAAATACCTCGAAACCTCCCCAAACTAATCTTTTAAGAAACAGTAAAGTCTTTGCGGGGAAAGTTTGTAAGTCACAAGTTATAAAACACCCGTTTTCCTATTTTCAAAACTTTTTTTAATGATTTTTCTTAATAATTAACTAACTAACTACAACTTATTCTTGTGTGACATATTGTATTGTTTTCATTACTTTAGTGGTAACTTTTAGGATCATGGAACAAAAAGCACGATTAAGTGTCTAAAAAGATAAATTCGTCATTCCTAACTTTTCACTTTTCTTATACTAAGCTTAGAAATAAGATCACTGTTAAGTACAAGCCAAGATACTAAGACTACTTATAATTACAACTTGTGAATTTTTCTTCCCGACATCAATCATATATTTAAGTGTGTGTGCTCAACTTAATTTAAACCATTAAATCCACATATTTAGATAGTTGAAATCCGACTAAGCTTTACACATGGGCCTTTTGGGCTAATATGTTAATAACATAGTAAGATCACAACTCAAAGCAAACAAAAACCTCCTTAGCTAAGACATCGTTGGTTCACTTGCCCTATAAATGACTTTCTTCTCTAGCATCCCACCGTCATCGGGTAAGTGCTAAGGTTTTTGAGACCCCATTCGGAGAATAATAATCGAGATGCATGAACTTCCGATGAAAAAGCCTTGTAGACTTTTGCAAACGTTGGTTCAAAAGAATACTTTGGTTTTAGAGAATGAAACTTTTACTATTTATTTTCTAACTTGCAACATTATTATTACTATTTACATTATTAGGCTAGGAACCGGTATCACTTTTCTTTCGACGACACATCGGCCACGCCTCCGACAAGAGTCAGTGTACTTATTATGATACCGACCCTAAATATACATCCTCCACCCTTTCTTTCGATGTCACATCGGGAACTATTACCAGTATTAACTATGACCAGTACTAACTATTCTACCAGTACTAACTTAGTACTGCCAGACTTAACAAAGTAATGTCAGTATTAACTTAATACTAACAGAACTAACTATAACTACCAGACTTAACTGTTATACTACCAGTATTAAGTCTGTTACAATCTATTTTCCTAACAGAGGGGTGTTAGATATTATAAAAAGATTCGGTCACCCCGTGTATTTTACTGTTTATTATAGCTCGTAGTTTAATAGTTAATAGTACGATTTTCGGTTTAAGTCGGGTAAAAATACCCGGTATATTGTAAGTATTATATAAGCCTCTTCCAACTTTGGAAGAGGTAAGCTAGTCATTATTTTCCATTTACAAAGAAACATATTTTCTCTCTCTAGAATATTCTCTCTAGTGAATCTCTCTCTAGAAACTAGTCAAATCCAAGAATCGACCCCGTGTTATGATATAGGAAATACCACAATTGGTATCAGAGCTTATGGGATGATTAGATCATGTGTATGTGCGATTTCTTGCTTGTTTTAGATCGAAAAGTGTGCCATTGAAAGTTCTAGCTCTTTTTTTAAGTTCTCCAAATTTTGTTGTTTGTGTTGATAAAGTTTGGGTGTTTCTAGTTGCTATTACCTTATGGTACTGTGTTGTGCAAAAGAAATCAAGCAAAATCGTTCAAAAGGGTGATTTATAAGTGATTTTGTGTGAAAAAAGTCGGTGTTCTTCGTGGAGAGTTGCCAGAATTTCTTCACGGCGGTTTGCTGAAATATAATATTTTATTAAGTAGGTTACCAACCCTCTGACACACGGCGGGTTGCTTAGGTGGCGAGTTGCTCAAGAGGCGAGTTGTTACTAAGCAGCGAGTTGCTTACCAGCGGTTTGCTTACCAGCGAGTTGCTTCCCAGCGGTTTGTTTACCAGCGGTTTGAACAGGTTATCAGCGGGTTGAATATTTTAAATAGCAAATATCTTAAGGAAACTCTGGCGGTTTGAAAACTCAACGGCGGTTTGATTAAAATATTCTTCGCGGCGGGTTGCTTAGCAGCGAGTTGTGTTCGGCGAGTTGCCTTAAAATTCAACCAGCGAGTTGCCTTATTTCTTGCAGCGGTTTGGTAGCTTTTGGCAGCGAGTTTTGTTCGGCGAGTTGCCTTAAAATTCCACCGGCGAGTTGCCTTATTTCTTTGCAGCGGTTTGGTAGCCT
>BQNB010083595.1:0-28997 GCA_026074375.1 Tanacetum coccineum | reverse complement strand
ATACAATTAAATTAGGAATCTATATATTTTTTTAAACAAAATACCTTATGTAATATCTTATAATTTCCCAAAATTATAACATACGGTTTTATTTTCAAAAATAATTATTAATAAACTTTAGGTTACATTCAAAATTACCAATATGAAATGAAATTCAAATTTTGGGTTTTACAACTCTTCCCCTCTAAAAAGAAATTTTCATCCTCGAAATTGAAATAGGTAGATGAATTCAAGGTTATTCGGATTATCAAGGATGACACGATTGGTATGACAAACGATGGGGCGTGATGAACAGCTAACCAATTCATACTAAGAATAAAATCAAAATCACTCAGTTCTAAGGGAAGCAAATTAGCAAAACGAATCTTATCATCAAATGAAGCGGACATTTCTGATATTCGTGGTCAGACTTTTCATAGGCGTAGATATCGATAAGGTATAATTAAGTAGCGTAGGAAATATGCTAAGGTGTTTAGCAAATGAAACCGAAACCACGGAATGTGTTGCACCCGTATCAAATAAGACAAAAACAGCACGACCATTCAAAAGAGAGTTTCTGAAACGGTACCTGAAGAGTTAGCCGCCTGATCCTTGGTTGAAGAAAATACTTCCCCCTTAGCAGCAGGTAATCAACGAATGAAACAGCGAAGACAATTTAGATTTAAGATCAAAATACGAAAGGAAGCGACATATCAAAAGGGAACCTAATGTCTACCCAATCCTCACAGGTCATAACCTAGGTTCTACAGGGCTCAACCTGGCTCTGATACCATAATTGTAACACTCTGCTCCGATAAAGAGACCAAGAGTCATGTTATGGTGTCATATCAGAATATATAAACGCAAGTGGAAGACTTTATTAATCAAAATACCAAGTCATAAAATAAAATTACTTCCAATAGTATTAAATTCCAACAAAGTCAAATGAAAGAAATCTTCAAAAGGAAAGGTCTTAAAACATAAATCCCAAATCAAAAGGGTTCTTCTAAGGGTGGGTCCTCTAAAAGCTCCTACTCTCAACACTCATATCCCAGCTTCCCGCTTAGTACCTGCCGCAGGAAAAGAAAACATGGCTGAGCTAACGCTCAGTGAACATATATAATAATAATAAAACGAAGGAATGAACGAAACAGATCACGAGAACTTGCAGAACAAAGGATATACGATATATATAAAGCAACAAATAAGAATTTAAGGATAATAAAGGAGTGCCCACGAGCTCGAAACAAAAGTCCAAAACATGCCACACGCTTAGACTAAATAATCCAACATACATCGTATCATATCATATCATATCAAATTGTACATGGGAGCTGCAGACTCCAAATGTACCCTACAAAATATGAAATGAGGTGTATTGCACACACACAACCATTCACCTGAACTGAACGGAACAAAGTACCTAGGATGCATCCATACTTTCCCTGCAAAACAAAGTCATATCCATATACACAAGCACTATGGCGAGTGTACGAACATATATAATCAAATCATAATAAGTGCACATACAAAAGGGAACGCCGTGGACCAATCACACCGGCACAGACAGTGTCATGCCATTGGTGTATCAATGGAATGGTCATGGTACCTCCATGACTAGTTCAAATAGCTCAGGCAAGATTAAAGCAGAAGATATAAGTGAACAAGATACTAATGATCAAGTCAAGATAACGGATCTAACATCATATTCAAACAATGGTCAACAGAATCATAATTAAGAATGTCAAATCAAACGAAATATCAGTGAATATCAAAGGAGTCATGATTACGGATAGCAAATCAAATGGAATATCAAACGAATATCAACTGAATCAAAGTAGCTAAGATAATAGAGATTTAAATCATAAGGTGTCCTTACTAAAAGGACGGAATATATGTACCTTAACAAATAAGAAACGGAGAGAACGAACACGAAGACTAAAGATCAAAACCTTGTTACCAAAACTGACCCCGAAAGTGACCTAACAGAACCTTCAAAAAGTTGACGCGTAATGACCCTACTTAGACAACTCAAAAAAATCTCAAAAAAATCATGGACGTACCTAATATCATGTAGATTTACCAGCTAGAAAGATAGAGTCCAACTCCTTATGGTTTGTGAATTTAAAATCAAATACTACTACTGAATTTTCGGATAGAATCTGCAGTTTTGACACTTAATCTTATAAAAGCTAAAAACTAACCTTCCCGACCTTCAAAAAATATAAACTCAACTTTTCCAGAAACTAGACTCATTGAATTTAACTTTAGGGTCAAGAATCATGTCAAAACTCATTTTTATCACCGAGTTACACCCCGATGAACACGACCCAAAATTCTGAACAGAAACACTAAGACCCATAAACCCTAATTTTTATCAATCAACACATGCCCTAGGGTTTCTAATCTTGTAGTTTTCATTAAAAACATCATTAATGATTATCTAAGGTTTCAAAACATAATTTTAGCCATAAGAATCAGATTACACCATATACAAATTAACAAGATCATGAATACATGTTTTCTTCTTTTTACCAATTTATAATCTTATGTAGAAAACTTTTGTATGAATCATGGATATAAAAGATGAATCAAGAGAATCATGGAATACCTATGGAATAGAGATGGAGACAAGAATAACCAAGACACCAAAGGAGATCTATAACATAAAGCTTGGATACTTCTACGAATTCACCAACTTTTCGTGCAAGTCTAAGATATGTTTTACACAAGTTTTGGAGGATAAATTTTTGAGAGAGAATGATGAGGGAGAGGGAAGAGATCACGTTTTATATAGGAGAGGAGAGGGGGACAAAAAAATTTCTATCCTTTTAGAAGATTACAAAAGATTTTGTCTAATCTTTTTACACTTATTACTTAGAATAAGATTTGTAAAAAGAAGACAAAATAATTTCTAAATATATAGGGGGGCGGATTTTAATATATATATATATCTTATTTTATTTTATTTAAAACAATTTCCTTATGTTATGTATTTATATTACACAAATGATTATAACCCAAGGTTTTAATATTAAAGACTTATTATTCAAACTTAGGCTATATTCAAAATGATGAAATAAAAATGTAGGCCAAATTTTTGGGTTTTACAACTTTTCCCCTCTAAAAAGAAAATTTCGTCCTCGAAATTGAAATCTAAATTGAAATAGGTAGATGAATTCAGGGTTATTCAGATTACCAAAGATGACACGATTGGTATGAAAAACGATAGGGGCACGATGAACAGGCAACCAAATCATACCAAGACTAATATCGAAGTCACTCATTTCTAGGGGAAGCAAATTAGCAAAACGAATCTTATCATCAAAATGAAGCGGACAGTTCTAATATTCGTAGTCAGACTTTTCATAGGCGTAGGTATCGATACGGTATAATTAAGTTGCGTAGGGAAGATGCTAAGGTGTTTAGCAAAGAAACAGAAACCACGGAATGTGTTGCACCCGTATCAAATAAGACAAAATAGCACGACCATTCAAGAAGAGAGTTCCCGAAACGGTACCTAAAGAGTTAGCCGCCTGATCCTTGGTCGAAGAAAATACTCGGTCAACGAATGAAATAACCATTCTTTTACCAAAACTCATCCTAGGGTTTCTAATCATTTATGATTTCATTAATAACACCATGAAGATACTCGCCCCTTTGTAGCAGGTAATCCTTGGTCGAAGAAAATCCTAGGTTCTACAGGACTCAACCATAATTGTAACATCCCACTCCGATAAAGATACCAAGAGTCACATTATGGTGTCATATCAGAATATATAAACGCAAGCGGAAGACTTTATTAATTTAAAATACCAAGTCATGAAACAAAATGACCTCCAAAAGTATTAAATTCTAACAAAGTCTAAATGAAAGAAATCTTCAAATGAAAGGGTCATAAATATAAATCCAAAACAATATGAAAGCTAATAAGGGTTGGTCTTCTAGAAGCTTCCTACACTCATCACTCATATCCCAGCTTCCCGCTTATTACCTGCCGTAAGAAAAGAAAATGCGGCTGAGCTAACGCTCAGTGAGCAGATATAATAACAATGAGGGAAAGAAACAAAAGAATGAACGAAACGGATCATAAGAATCTGCTAAACAAAATGTCATACGAAATATAAAGTGATAATTAAGAATTAAGGAAAACAAAGGAGTGCCCACGAGCTCGAAACAAAAGTCTAAAGCATGCCACACGCTTAGACTACATAATCCAACATACATCGTATTATATCATATCATATAAAATTATACATGGGAGCTGCAGACTCCAGATGTACCCTACAAAATGTGAAATGGGGTGTATTGCACACACACAACCATTCACCTGAACTGAACGGAACAAAGTACCTAGGATGCATACATATGCTCCCTGCAAAATAAAGTCATATCCATATACACAAGTACGATGACGAGTGTACACAAATGTATAATCTAATAATAATCATAGGTCATCATTCAAAAGGGAACGCCGTGGACTAATCACACTACCACAGATAGTGTCATTCCATTGGTGCATCAATGACACGGTCATGGTACCTCCATGACTTGTTTAAATAGCTCGGGCAAGATTTAGGCAGAAGATATAAGTGAACAAGATACTAATGATCAAGTCAAGATAACGGATCTAACATCATATTCAAACAAGGATCAACATAATCATAATTGCGAATATCAAATCAAACGAAATAACAGTGAAGATCAAAGGAGTCATGATTACGGATAGTAAATCAAACGGAATATCAGACGAATCAAAGTAGTTAAAAACAAATGAGAATCAAGTCATGAGATGTCCTTACTAAAAGGACGAAATATCTGTACCTTAACGAATAAGCAATCGGAGAGAAATGAACACAAAAGCAAGAGATCACCCTCTTCACTGAATCTACACAAATCCATGATTACATATATTACATACCCTTTTTAAGTAGTTTTACATTTGATCTTACCATAAATGAAGTTTACTTGACTTAATTAAGGTTTTCAAAAATTCTAGATTTTGACTACTTATTTAAGGTAAGTTTCGATACTTAAAAGACCCATAAAAATATCTTCAAAAATTACACCAAAAATTACAAAGGTCCCTACATATGTCTAATATACTCATGATCATTGGTTTAATTTATTTCCACGTTTAAGTATCCCTTTGACCCTTGTTACCCAAAACATACCCGAATTTTGACCTGACAGAACTTTTAAAAAGTTGATGCGTATTTACCATACTTAGACAACTCAGAAAAATATGAAAACAATCATAGACCCTACTAATATCATGAATATTAACCCACGTAAATTTCAAAGGCTAATTGGTTATGGTTTGAGAATTAAAAATAAAATACTACAACTGAATTTTTCGGACTGACTTTCCAGTTTCGACACTTAATCTTATAAAATCTAAAAATCGACCTTCCCGACCTCCAATTGACATGAGGCCGGATTTTCCAGAAACTAGATTCATTGAACTTCACCTTAGGCTTAAGAATTATGTCAAAACCAATTTTTATCATTAAGATATACTCCGTTGAACACGACCTAAAATGCTGCCCAGAATTATTAACCATGAAAACCCTAATTAACACCCATAAAAACAAACCCTAGGGTTTCTAATCTTGTATTTTTTTTTTATTAATAACATCATTAATGACCATCTAGGGTTTCAAAATATGTAATTAAACCATTTTAAATTAGATTAAACTCTACAATTTAACAAGATTAAGAACACATGTTTTCTTTACAATCTTTTAGGTTTTTATGAAAACTTCATATGTGAATCATGAAATACAAAGATGAAACAAGGAACATGGAATACTTACGAAGATTAAGATGGATACAAGAACAAGAACACCAAAGAATTGTACCAATAACACCAAAGAATCAAGAATACAAAGCTTGAATACTTCTACTGAATTCACCAACTTCTTCTTGTAAATTCTAAGAATAATTACACAAGTTTTGGAGGATAAATTTTTAAGAGAGAATGATGAGGGAGAGGGATAGAAATCGGCTGAATATATAGAGAGGAGAGGGGGACAAAAAAATTCTATCCTTTTAGAAGATTACAAAAAATTTGGTCTAATCTCTTTACACTTATTACTTAGAATAAGATTTGTAAAAAGAAGACAAAACAATTTCTAAATATATAGGAGGGGGACAAAATATTTTTTTCTCATTTTTGAAGATTACACAATATTTGCTCAAAACCTTTTACTCTTATTTCTTAAAATAGATTTTATAAACAAAAAGAAAATTAAATAAACAAAATAACAAAATCAAAATATATTCCTAAGAGGGGGGGGGGGGGAGGGGGGGGGGGATTTATATATATAAATTAGGGAATTATATATATATATTTTTAAAAACAAAACACCTTATTTATATCTTTATAGTTTTATTATCAAAATTATATCCTAAAGAATTTTATTTTCAAATACTTATTAATAAACTTTAGGTTATATTCAAAATTACCAATATGACATGAAATTCAATTTTTTTTTAGAATCCAAGGCAGCTTATCACAAGCACCCCACCCCATACGACTTGTTGGGGGGGGGGGGTTCATCTTTTGAATCAAACAAAGTAAGAGAATAAATATCTAAGGTTATGTATTTATAATGCACAAATAATTATAACCTAAGGTTTTAATGTCAAATACTTATTATTCAAATTTAGGTTATATTCAAAATGGTGAAATAAAAATATAAATCAAATTTTTGGGTTTTACAACTCTTCTCCTCTAAAAAGAAAATTTCGTCCTCAAAATTAAAATCGAAATCGAAATAGGTAGATGAATTCAGAGTTATTCAGATTACCAAAGATGACACGATTGGTATGACAAACGATAGGGGCGCGATGAAGTGCCAACCAATTCATACCAAGAATAAAATCGAAATCACTCAGTTCTAAGAGAGGCAAATTAGTAAAACAAATCTTATCATCAAAACGAAGAGGACAGTTCGAATATTCGTGGTCAGACTTTTCATAGGTGTAGATATCGGTAAGGTATAATTAAGTAGCGTAGGGAAGATGCTAAGGTGTTAAATAAAACAGAAACCACAAAATGTGTTGTACCCGTATCAAATAAGACAAAAACAGCACGACCATTCAAAAAGAGAGTTCCCAAAACGGTACCTGAAGAGTTAGCCGTCCGATCCTTGGTCAAAGAAAATACTCGCCCCTTAGTAGCAGGTAATCAACGAATGAAACTGCGAAGATAATTTAAAGTTAAGATCAAAATATGAAAGGAAGGGATCATATCAAAAAGGTAACCTAATGTCTACCCAATCCTCACAGGTCATAACCTAGGTTCTAGAGGGCTCAACCTGGCTCTGATACCATAATTGTAACATCCCGCTCTGATAAAGAGACCAAGAGTCACATTATGGTGTCATATCAAAACATATAAACGCAGGCGGAAGACTTTATTAATTTAAAATACCAAGTCATGAAACAAAATAACCTTCAAAAGTATTAAATTCCAACAAAGTCTAAATGAAAGAAATCTTCAAATGAAAGGGTCTTAAATATAAATCCAAAACAACAAGAAAGATATTAAGGGTTGGTATTCTAGAAGCTTCCTACACTCATCACTCATATCCCAGCTTCCCACTTATTACCTGCCGCAGGAAAAGAAAATGCGGCTGAGCTAATGCTCAGTGAATAGATATAATAACAATGAGGGAAAGAAACAAAATAATAAACGAAACGGATCACGAGAATCTGCTAAACAAAATGGCATACGAAATATAAAGCGATAATTAAGAATTAAGGATAACAAAGGAGTGCCCACGAGCTTAAAACAAAAGTCTAAAGCATGCCACACGCTTAGACTACATAATCCAACATACATCGTATCATATCATATCATATAAAATTATACATGGGAGCTGCAGACTCCAGATGTACCCTACAAAATGTAAAATCGGCTGTATTGCACACACACAACCATTCACCTAAACTGAACAGAACAAAGTACCTAGGATGCATCCATACGCTCCCTGCAAAACAAAGTCATATCCATATACATAAGTACGATAACGAGGGTACACAAATGTATAATCTAATAATAATCAAATGCCATCATTCAAAAGGGAACGCCGTGGACTAATCACACTGCCACAGATAGTGTCATGCCATTGGTGCGTCAATGACACAGTCATGGTACCTCCATGACTGGATTAAATAGCTCGGGCAAGATTTAGGCAGAAGATATAAGTGAACAAGATACTAATGATCAAGTCAAATAACATCATATTCAAACAAGGATCAACATAATCATAATTGTGAATATCAAATCAAACAAAATATCAGTAAATACCAAAGGAGTCATGATTACGGATAGCAAATCAAACGGAATATCAAACGAATCAAAGTAGTTAAAAAAAATGAGAATCAAGTCATGAGATGTCCTTACTAAAAGGACGGAATATCTGTACCTTAACGAATAAGCAATCGAAGAGAAATGAACACAAAAGCAAGAGATCACAACACCTTCACCGAATCTACAAGAACCATGATTACCATATATTACATATCTTATTTTAAGTAGTTTTACATTTGATCTTACCATAAATAAAGTTTATTTGACCAAATTAAAGTTTCCAAAAATTTCAGATTTTGACTATTTATTCAAGGTAAGTTTCCATACATAAATGATCAATAAAAACATCTTCTAAAATTACACCAAAAATTACAGAGGTTCCTACATATGTCTAATACACCCATGATCATTGGTTTAATTTATTTCCATGTTTAAGTATCCCTTTGACCCTTTTTACCCAAAACTGAACCAAATTTTGACCTGGCAGAACCTTTGAAAAGTTTACGCGTAAAAACCCAACTTAAACAATTCCAAAAGTTCTAAAAAATTCATGGATGTAGCACATATCATGAAGATTTACCAAATACAATTTTAAAGTCTAACTCCTTACGGTTTGAGAACTAAAAATCAAACACTACATCTGAAATTTTCGGCCACAATCTACAATTTTGACACTTAATCTTATATCCATTAAAAATCAACAAGCACGACCTTCATAAAATATAAACTCAACTTTTCCAGAAACTAGACTTATTGAATTTCACTTTAGGCTCAAGAATCATGTTAAAACCAATTTTTATCATCAAGTTACACCCCGTTGAAAAGACTCAGATTCTGAAGAGCCAACAAACCCGAATTAAAACCCTAATTCCTTAACCATTCTTTTTCCAAAACTTATCCTAGGGTTTCTAATCATGTATGATTTCATTAATAACACCATTAATATTTATCTAGGGTTTCAAAACATAATTTTAAGCCATAATAATTAGATTACCCAATTTACAAATTAATAAGTTCATAAAAACATGTTTTCTCCTTTTTACAACTTTATGATTTTATGTAAACTTAGGAGTGAATCATGGAACACCAAGAATGAATTTAAGAGAACATGGAATACCTATGGATTGATGGAGAATCACAAAGACAAGAACACCAAAGAATAGAAGTCAAGAATTACACAAAGCTTGAATAACCAACCGGAATCACCCACACCTTCTTCTTCCTTGCAAACTCTATGGATGAATACACAAGTTTTGGAGGAAAGATTTTTGAGAGAGAATGATGAGGGAGAAAGGAGGGGGACGGTTTATATAAAAGGGGAGAGGGGGAGACAAGATCTTCTTATTCCTTTAGAAGATTACAAGAGATTTGGTTAAATCTCTTTACACTTATTACTTAAGATATGTATTTGTGAAAAAGGAAAAGAAATATATACTAAACATAAAGGGGGGGGGGGCGGATTTTTATAGATTATATAGGAATTTGTATTATTTTTTTAAACAAATAAATATCTAAGGTTATGTATTTATAATGCACAAATAATTATAACCTAAGGTTTTAATGTCAAATACTTATTATTCAAACTTAGGTTATATTCAAAATGGTGAAATAAAAATATAAACCAAATTTTTGGGTTTTACATAAAGATTATTAGAATGATCAACCCTAAGCCTTATTATAAAAACCTAATTTGCCTTTATAAACTTGTTACTCCTTAGCTCTAGTGGTGGAGGTGTGTATCCTTGCCAAGCCTATGATAGAATACTCATCACTACCGAGCAATTGAGCAAATTAGTTACATGTTACCTCATAGATTAGTTGAGTGATTTGAGTGTTTTTATCTTCATATTTCGTGAGGTGTTTAGTTGTGTACTTGTAATTGATCAAATAAATGCTTAACGGAAAAAAAATCCTTAAGGATACATTTTCATAAACTTCTAAAGGCTACTTGAGGACAAGTAGGATTCAAATGTAGAGGGGGGGGGGGGATATTTGATAACATCAAATAACGTCACTTTTATAGCATCATTTATTCCATGTAAACAACCTATTTTGTATAATTATTGCAAGAATTGTTACTTAATCATTTGTATTTGAGAATTATAGTAATTATGGAGTAGTTGGTGAAAATTAGCAAAAAGACACGCATTCTGGAGCTTAAACTAAGACATTTGAAGATTATTGTTCTAACATCATATACGCCGTATCCATCAAGGAAGATACGGTGTATATGTGCCTGCACTTCACAAAAGACCCCGAAGGAATAAAGATCAATACGCCGTATCTTGAAGGAGTCTATATGCCGTATTCAATTTAAAGTAATAAAATATTCTGGAAGATATCAAACGTGGTCCCTACTCCAAGAAACCCTCGATACGCCGTATCCAAGTCTTTCGATACGCCGTATCGACCAAATTCCAGACCCTATAAATAGAAAACCTAAAAACAGGTTTTTAGTGTACTTGATCATATTTTTGATACCTTAACCACAAAAGTCGATTTTCAGAAGACTAGAAGAGTAGAAGAGGTCAAGCAAAGCTACTAATTCCATGGGAAACACTTTGTAATCTCCTATACTCTAGTAATTGTTTGATTTTTGGTATTATTCGTTTAACTCGGTTAGTTTACCTTGGTTGGATTATTACTTTTGTATTGATTATGATGTTTGAGGGCTAATACTCTTGGGTATTACCCATTATTATGAAGATTTGAATGTCTAGTTTGTTTATCTAGAATGCTTAATTTATCGGTGATTGCTTGTTTATGTTTATCAATTTATACTTGTTTACGTGCTTTTGTATGCGACGTATCAATCAACTGGATCTAGTGATACCAACCACGTTAGCTAGATGTCGGGATGGCTCTCCATATAGTGATTTATATATAGATCACAAATAATGACCTATTTTCGCCTTTAGATTAGTGAGCTTAGTTGGACCAGCAGGTGACCATCAGGATCAATGAGTACGTTCTTAATTAATTGGTAAAGACTTGGCCAGTGGACGACTAGTATATAAATTGCCATTAAGCAGTAACTGGGTAAAGTCTCTATGAGCTAGGGTTTAACAAGATCACCATTGCTTTAATCCTTAAGATCGAATATAATCAGCAAATAAGATGCTTTATGCGGATGCGTTTAATTGTGACAGAATTCTACATGTCTAGGTCTTAGAAAGAAGTAATGCCTAAGTCTTAAGAATGATATGCCGCCTCGAGATAAGTATTTATTGCACTAAATAAACAAACCAACGTTCTAATTAGATTAATCATGGTTAATACAGTTTTCTTATATTTGGCTAGACCGCTCTTCTATCTTTTGTCTGTTTGCTTACGTGTGTTATTGTGTCTTAAGTAGATCTAAGTCACCACAAACGTGTGCCAGTCTCTCAGGCTGAAAACCCCCCTTTATCCGTTAGAATTAGGATTAACATAGGTTTAGCATAGATTTAACAAAGAATAGAATTAACATAGTTTAAATTAACTTAGTTAACCAAAATATTGATAAAATAAAAGATTAGTTCTCGCTCTTAGTGATCGACGCCCTACTTACCATGAAACTTCATCTGACCGGGTACACTGCCCGTTAATGAGTTGTTTTAGGTAAAGTAGGCAAAATATAAATTTAAAACTTGAACTATCATGATATACACCTACACCATGACACCCATCACCTGCCAAGAAACCTGCTGCTAGAAGACAGTCTGCTGGTGTTCAAATCAGAGACCCTCCTGTTGTGTCTGTGTCAAAGAAGAAGGCACCAGCAAAGGCTGAAAGAAGCAAAGTGATTGAATTGTTGTTTGAAGCCGCTTTACTTGAGGAAGCTCAGTTGAAAAAGGCTCTTCAGAGGAGCAAGTGGGAAACAAACATTCATCAAGAAGGTGGCTTAGGTGATGGAGCTGGTTTAGAATCAGAGGTTCTTGATGAGCCAAAAGGCAAGTCAATTAACACAAGTGAAGGAAGTGGTTTAAAACCAGGGGTTCCTGATGTGTCTAAAGCGGATTCTTTTAAGAGTGATTATGAATCTTGGGGAGATAGTGATGATAATGATGATGATGATCAACAAGGTGATGATGAAAGAACTAAAACTGATAATGACAAAAGTGCTTATAAGAATAAGACAGATAATGAAGAAGAAGATGAGTTTGTACATACTCCTAACGACTATGTACCTACCGATGATGAAAATATAGATGATGAAGAGTATGATCATATCAATGAGGAGATGTATAGTGATGTGAATGTGGAGTTAAAAGACATAGAGCTTGAAGGTGAAGGGAAAGATAATAAAGAGATGACTGATGCTGGTCATGTAGATGCTGAGCACGAGAACGTTAATCAAGAGGTTGCAGATGATCAAGTCAAGGATGATGATCAAGCAACACTTACAGCTGCCCCTGCTATACAGAAGACTAAAGTTCCACTACCAAGTTCTTCAATCTCATTCGACTATGCCACTAAATTTCTCAAATTTGATAACATTCCCTCAGCTGACACTAAAATTATCTCAATGATGGGCATCAAAGTCTAACATGAAGATCCAAGTATCAGACCTCACCACTTCTCACCGTACCTATTTTGGTAATTCCTGAATCGTTAACTGCTCCAGCAACAACCATTCCTCTACCTATTCCACCATTCATCCCTATTCCACAACAATCAACACCAATCCCAACATCAACAACTACTGAAGCTACAACCTTTACTCCTGTAGTTCCAGAATCTGAAACCCTTACTGCTATCCATCAAAAAGTGTCTGACTTGAAGAAGGAAGTCAAGATACTTAAAGATATTAATCACGATCCAACAATTCTTGCAGCAGTAAAATTTGAGGTGTCATCTACTGTTAAAGAGTACCTTGGAACAAGTCTGGATGATGCTTTGCATAAGGTTCTCCAGACACATTCTGCAGAATTCATTAAGGAACACTCTATTCCAGCAGATGTCGTAGAAGAACTCAAACAGCAACAGAAACCACAGACAAGTGCTGAAGATATCCGCAAAATCAAAATGGAGCATGCAGCAAAACAGCAAGAGTCTCAATACACTATCAAATCATCTGATAAGGTCGCTCTTAAAGAATTTGATCAGAAACGAGCTTTGTTCAAGACCATGACTGCATCCAAGACATTCAACATAAATCCCAAGCACAAGGCTCTATATCATGCTCTTATGGAGTCTATACTTGCGGATAAAGATGTCATGGATAAAGGTGTTACTGAAATTCAAAAGAAAAGGAAGCCCGATGATGCTGATAGAGATGAAAACCATCCTGCTGGACCATACCAAGTGTTGAAGAGAAGGAAGATGAGCAAAGAAACTAAACCATCAAAGAAGGCCAAGTCAACTAGAACCTCCAAAGGCATGACCAAATCGTAGCCTAAATCTACTAGCAAGTCTGCTCAAGCAGAGGAGATAGTGTTTGAAACTGCTGATACTCAAGTTCCACAGAATCCTGAAGAAGACATGGGTAACACTTTTGAACAACCCAATGTTGAGGCTGCTCTTAAGCAGGATTGGTTCAAGAAACCTGCAAGACCTCCTACTCCTGATCCTGAATAAAACACATGAAAAACAATTGATGATGAACCTACTTAGAATTGGCTTAGTGATATTTCCAAATCAGAGAAACCTTCTAAAATGTTCAATGAATTAATGAGCACTCCCATCGATTTCACTGCATTTTCCATGAACCGCCTGTAGATTAGTGATCTTAATGATCAATTAGACTGGAACAACCCTGAAGGAGATAGATATCCATTCGACTTAAGCAAGCCTCTACCTTTGATTGAATCTCGAGGTCGTCAAATTATCCCGGCTGATTATTTCTTCAACAATGATTTGGTATACTTGCAAGGAGAAAGCACCGACATGAAACATACGACTTTAATTACCAAGATAAAGGTTGCTAAGTATGAATTATCGGAAATTGAAGATATTGTACCCACATTATGGAGTCCTATAAAAGTAACTTATGACAAGCATGTTGCTTTAGTTACTTCACACCAGGGACCCAAAAGACAGAGATTCTATGGATATGCAACCGACAGGGTGTCCAAACATGATGTGTACTCTAGAAAACGAATTCTAGCAGTGACAAATGTTAAAGTTAACAAGTGGTATGGGTATGGTCATCTTGAAGAGATTAAAGTTCAAAGATATAATCAAAAGTTGTACAAGTTTATGAAAGGCGACTTACACAACTTTATCTTAACGACATCGAGGACATGTTGCTACTCGTGGTTCTGAACAGACTCAACAATCTTGATGGTGAAGTTATTGTGCATTTTGCTGTAGCATTACGTATGTTCACAAGACGTATTATAATCCAAAAGAGAGTGGAAGATCTTTAACTTGGTATCGAAAGTTACCAGAAGAAGCTCAACATCTCTAGGCCGTAGACGCGCAAGACTGGAATCACTAACCTACAACCATATACCGCCTACTCAAACCCCCAAGGATTTGTCTATTTGGACAAGTTAGGAAGAAACAAATTGATGTGTAGTCATGAGCTCTACAAGTTTAGCGATGGCACACTTATATCAGTTAGAGATCAGCTCAACGACATGGCCAACAATTTGGAGATGAGGTATACAAAATGTAGAAACTAGAAGGGGGGTTGAATAGTTTTAACTATTTTAAATTAAAACTTAGATTATCGACTTATGTGAACTCAAGAGATATACATAAGTGTATATAATAGCGATGCAATAAGTAATCTAAAAAATATGAACAAATAAAGATAAGAAAGATCAAACTGATAAAACAATGATTTATAGTGGTTTGGCTACGAAGCTCCTCTTTGCCCTACTCCACTCCCCAAGTAATAAACTTGAGAGTTATATTCACTATGTCAACAAGCTCCCTTTAGGCGGAGAAAATCGTACACGTTGCTTATATTTTTTCCAGTACTAAGCTAAATACCGAGTTCTACTTCGAGATAGAATCAATCTAACACACTATGTATTTTGTGGCCTAAATACTAACATATCATACACATATGATACAAACAACCTACAACACAAGATATATAAGATGAATGATTATCACAAACGTGATGACACAACTTAACTATCAACACTTGAAGCTTGACGTCTTCTTGAGTGTTCTTCACTAAAGAGTAGAATGAGTTGATCACTTGTAATGGATTATGTAACAAGTATAATGATCAAAGAATATAAAAGATAAAAGATGTATGTGAAAAATATTTGTCAAGAGTTGTTTAAATGAAAGCTTAAGGTTGCTATTTATAGGCACGCCTTTGAAATTCAAATCTGTCCCAGACTGCTGGTCCGTGCGACTCACGGATCCACCATTGCCTGGATCCGCCCTGTGTATTTGGTGGATCCGTAGGTAGAGTTGGGATAGCATTTGTCATTTTATGATTAATCCCAAATCTATACAAAATATTGTTTTGTACTTAATAAAACTACTAGAGGTGGATGTCCGTGAAGTCCAGGGTGGTTTCTAACAGGATGCAATGACCACATAGTCGTAGTTTCAGCACTTGTCCACTCATGAACTTGAGCCGCAATCTTCAGATTATACCCATTTCTTAGGTGCGCGAGGCAGTCCTATTCCCCTGTGGCTACAACAGACACATGCCTCCCGGCTATGAGAACCGCTTCGACCCGCTCATGATGGCTCTTCTTAATTATGCTTGTTTAAATTCTTACACTTTCTATTGTCTTTCCTTGTTAAACAATGTTGGTTTGTAATAATTTAGGATTGTATCCTGGATATTTGTTCGGATTATCTTTATGAATTTTCATTGAATGCATCTTAGGAATGTCTTATGTGTCTTGTGTCATGTTTGTTAGAGTCATATGTTTGTGCTAACAAATTTCATGGTTCATGTAGTATTTTGCAGGAAATAACTAATAGAATTGCGTTTAGACTATTTTTCCAAGAAAACGAATGTGAAATTTCACAATGTCTGGAGACGGCGTCAGGATTTTTCCTGACGGTGTCACGTGTCCAGACAACTTACACCCCTCCTTACTTCTTGTCCTTGTGAAAATTTAATTTTTTTATTATTTTATGTTGTTCCTTTTGAATGTGATATAAGGTTTATCAAGTTAAACTAATCACATTTCATGGCAACAAAGTGAGTTTTAAACATATATATAAAGCAATATAAAGAACAATTTAAAACACATACATAAGTAACTTTTCAACGTATAGGTTCTTATTAGAATCGAATAAAGAATCTATGACACACCTTTCTTACAGAATAGCAAGGTGGTTGAATGACAATTGTAGAATTTTATCTCCTTCAATACATTAAACTCTTAACCTCAAGTCAAGTGAGTCAAGAAAACAAACTACTTGATAGAACCATAGCTTAAGCTTCAGCAGTATCTGTTCAGTTTATTTGAGAGTAAAGAGCTCTTCATGGTTTCACATTAATGGGTAAAGATTAGTTCTTTACTCTCAATATCCTTTTATTTTATAGCAAAGGGTTAGAGTTTACAAGTTTAACTCTAGACTACATGGCAAAGCATTAAATGGTTGGTTGAGATACCATTTTAATGCACGAGTGGCTTTTTGCTTTTTAGTTCTAAGTACAGGTCTTTAGGGAAAGTTGTTGTACTTCTATACCAACTTTTTAAGTATTCATTCCAAAGAGATTTGCTTTATTCTTTTTGACTTAAAGCATATCTTTTTCCCGCCTTGTAAACCTTCTAAAGTGAAACATTTCATTTCAAATTATGTAACGAGGTGAAACCATCGTCCAGCTTAGAATTGTCAAGCAAGCTGACTGAAGCTCCTTACAAAAGGTCTTCTTTAGCAACTGCACACGCTTCATAAACTATAGTAAAGATAAGCTTTGATCTTCTAAAGTACCCAAGAACTGAGTGAAACTTTTCCTTCAACGTCTCAAGTTAAACACTCTCAGCTTGACTTATTACTCTAGGGGATTTTATGTTTAAATCTACTGAAAGACCGAAGGGCCCATGAACTGAATCCAACAATCTCCCCCTATTTGAATATACAAATAGCCTAAGTTTAAATCAGTAGTAAGTGAGCAAAACAACTTCTTCTTACACTACTAATATACATTGAACAACATTAACTAATAACCAGATCTATTAACTTTCATTACATTACAATTACAAAAGATAAAGTTGATACAAAAGATTATGAAGTTTATTGTTTTTGTTGCTCAAGGGACCTCCTCTATTGTTGAACTGATGACTTGACTTTCTTTGCTGACCTTGGTTCATCATTGAAGTCACTAGCTCTCTTTCTTTTCTTGTTTAATAACTCATTTAGCTCATTCAGGTGGTCTTGTTCTTTGAGGGGTTTGTTTAAGTCAATCTTGAGTTCTTGTTCAGTTTGAGTCAGCTGATCCAATCTTGTTTTCACCAGAGCATAAATGGTTTTCCACCTTTTTTCACTTTTGTCTGGACAAGCTTGTATTACTTCTCTCCATTCAGCTAAATGTAGATCATTGACCTTAAGATTTAAGATAACTTCTTCAGACCTGTCTTCCTTATATATTTTCAGTGTGATAGGGCCTTTATTTGTGAGAACTTCACAGTTTGTGATCTTAGGGCTTTTCTTTATTTTCAGCATTTTGTCACAATACTTATTATATAGTAACTTATTTTTATGGTATTCTTCCACCACATCAATGCAAATAAGATCAACTAGGTTTGCCAGTTCAGCATCTTCTGTAACTAGATTAGTGTTCTTCTCCCCCTCAGCAAGTGAAGCTGTTGATTTGCCTGCTGAAGGAACACCCTTGTTGTGAGCATTTAAGATGCTGGCAAACCTGTTTAAGGTATCAGTAACCTTGTTTAAAAGACCTAGGTGTGCTTCCAGAGTCTGGAAATGAGATTGAACTAAAGAAATTTGGCCTGGTAAATCAAGGAACTCTTTAGGAAGTTCCCATTTATGTTCTTCATTTTAGCAACTGGGTGGTAAGATATAGAAGTAGAAGAGAAAGTTCTCTTAGTTTCTGTAGAATTTCATTAAAGAACACTCAAGTAGCTCAACTTCATAACTTTTTTGATAGGCTTCTTTAGCTCAATTATTCTTCAATAATGCTGCATATTATTTTTTGTAGGGAGTTTTTTCAGTTTAGTGGGAATGGAGCTACTGAAGTCATGAGAAAATAAGAGTTTAGAAAATTCAGGTTTCATAGAAGATACCAGATGTTCAGTGAGCTAGTTGAAGTTTGGAAACACAAAATGAGCTTTAAGGGTAGTAATTTCAGCTAGCAGCCTTTTTCTTTGTCTTGTTACTGCTTTTGATTATGAGATTTGAGAAGAGAATTTAGCCTGTAGTTCTTGGATTTAGAATAATGGTAGGAGAGTTAGGAGGAACTGAAGTGTTTTAGGTTCAGCATGAGTGTCTTCATTTCTTTTAAGCATGTCCGCACACTGGCTCTCCGCTTAAGGCGATAAGGATCATCTTCATCGTCCATGAAAGCTGGATCTTGTGTCGTCTTTGTACCATGTGATTTCGTTGTGGTCTGTTTCGTGACCCATCCCCGTAGATTTGGTGATATCTAATATGAACACTTATGGTTAGTCCCTGCAAATGTTTATGATCAGGTTGGGTATAGTTTTTGGTTTCCTTCATCTGGACCTTGTTGGTGAGGTTACTATAGCATTAAGAGTAGATATTAGGATAAGCTTCAAGACTATGAATTCTATTGTGCATCATTTCAGGATGTAGACTTAGAGTGAAAAATATAAGTACGCTAAAAAAACAGAGTTTAATATTTTGTGAATGTAGACATACCAATACTTGAGCTAAGGGTGGGCTCCTTCTTCACTAGTGACCCCTAAAGATGTTGGGCCACCAGCTGCTTGCTGGTCCTCTTTATTTAGTTCAGCATCCACAGGTGTGGATGCTGAAGGTTAGCTTGGGTTACTTTCCATGGTCGTGCTGGACAGATTTTCCTTTTCTAGATGGCCAGCTTGGGAATTGGATGCCTTAGTATTGGACTCAGATGTGTGTTTTCTTCTGAGTCCAGTTTTAGCTCCGGGATTTTTGCATTGGGGAACCTTCTTCTCAGTTTGTGAGGAGGGTTTGGGAGCTTTAGGAACATTAGGCACATCTGTATTATAGACTGCCAACATATGTTTAGTGAAGGGAGGCCTTCAGGTTGGTTTGGTTTCAGTGCCCAGTTGTTGACACTAAAGACTTGAGTGGGATTGATAAAGTTACAAAATTTTCTTTGTGAATGTGTAATTGTCATGTTGAGGTTATGAAGTTATGAGGAATGTTTAGGGTTTGTTTTCAACATGTGTGCTAAACTTTGTATTTAATGAAAGTCAGCAAAGCATGCATCTGACACCTAGAATAGTGAACAACTATCTATTCACTAAAAAAGTAGGTGAGAGAAAGATGGTGAGGTCATTCTAACGATTGGATATCCCTTTTCAATATATTAAAACAAATAACTTCTTAGAAAGATATTATTTAGATAAAATAATATTAATTTAGAAAATCACTTTTGTTTTTATTTAAAACTGACCTTGTGATTGATGTTTAAGGAGCTGAACTAGGTTCAGGTTTGGTGTTTTGCTATGCTGAACAAATATTGGTGATTTTATCAAACATACAGCTCTAGCGAGGCGGACAAAAACCACACATGCTCATGCAAATCCATGAATGAGACATATGTGATTGCTTAGTTACTTCACTCGAAAGAGCTGAAGAGTTGTATCAAAATTAGTTTTTGGAACTGGACTGAAGAAGGTAAATCAGTTTTGTTTAGTTCTTGATGTGGCCAATATTAAAGCTCCAACGGAGGCGACAAAAGCACATATGCTCATGCAATTCCATGAATGAGACATGTATGATTACTCAGTTACTTCACTTAAGCAAGTTAAAGGTCGCATATAGATAAACTAAACTGACATTTTACATTTGAAAGTTGTTTAGTTTTGGTATAGAAATCACTGCTGTACCTTCAGTTTTCTTCAGTTCAGTGCGTTGAAGGTTAAGGTTTTGAATCAATGTTTTAAAACATGCCTAGTTCAACTATCAATCTTTTGAAAGTTGGCTCATCTAGAGGCTTGGTGAAGATATTAGCAAGTTGATATTGAGTGGGAATGAAATGTAATTTAATGTCCCATTTGAGAATATGATATCTGATATCAATATGCTTTGTTCTTCAATGCAAAACTAGATTGTTTGAAATTGCAATAGCACTGATGTTATCATAAAATATGGGTACCTTTTCATATATGATGTCATAGTTAGTGAGTTGACACTTCATCCATAATATGTTGGCACAACATCCAGCAGCAACTACATATTCAGCTTCAGCTGAGGACACAACTACATATTGTTGCTTTTTAGCACTCCAACACACAAGTTTGCCTCCTAGCAACTGACAAGCACCTGAGGTGCTTTTCTTGTCCATGTTGCATCTAGCATAGTCAAAGTCGGAGTATCCTTTAGATCAAAACTTGAACATTTAGGATACCATAAACCAAGACATGAGTACCTTTTAGGTATATAAAAATTCTCTTTACTGCAATAAGGTGGGATTCCTTAGGGATTTGTTGTTATCTTGCTCAGGATAAGTCGGATTGAATGTCAGTTGTAGAAGTCAGATACTCAGTGATCCAATCATATCTCTGAACCGAGTCTCATTGACATATTTTCCATTGAGATAAGGTCCTAAGTTGTTAGGGGGTACCATTGGAGTCTTGATTGATGAACCATTTATGTCATACTTTTTAAGCAGATCCTTGACATATTTTTCTTGATTGATTAAAATGCCCTTTTCAGGATAGTTTAATCTGAAATCCAAGGAATTGGGCGAGGACACCATCATGTATTCATCATCGTTTGAAGCATTAGGGTTATGCAAACTGTTTGCACAATTTTGTGCTGGTGGACCCAAAGATAATATCATCAACATATATTTGCACTAAAATCACATCTGTTTGAGTTTTGTAGATAAACAGAGTGTTGTCTATCTGACCTCTTTCAAACTTGTGTTCAGTGAGATCGGTTGAGAGACTTTAATACCATGCTCTTGGAGCTTGTTTAAGTTCATAAAGGGCTTTGTCCAATTTGCACACATGGTTGGGGAACTCACTGCTCTCAAAACCTGGAGGTTGTTTGACATAAACTTCTTTTTTTAGTTTACCATTGAGGAATGTACTTTTGACATCCATTTGATAAACTATGAAGTTCATGTAAGTGGAAGTACAAGAAAGTTCCTAATTGCTTTAAGTCTTGCCAACTGGATCAATGTTTTATCTTAAGTCTATGCCTTTTTGATGATTGTAGCCTTGAGTACAGTCTTGCCTTGTTTTTGTGGACATTCCTTGTTGCATTCTTTTTTATTTCTGAAATACCTATTTTGATCCAAGGATGGTTTTTCCATAAGGGTGCATGAACCAATGTTCCAGACTTTGGTTATGGGCATAAGATTCAATTCATCTTGCATAGATCAACCCATCAGGACTGATTTAGTGCCTTCAGAGACCTTTTTAGGTTCCCTTCAAATAGAAAGTCTACAAAGAGACATACATGGAGCTGAAGCAACACTGAGGGTTTTAGCCATGGCTCAAGTAAGCATTCTTGCTCATGGATCACCTATTATGTTCACCAGCTCAATGTGTTTGTTCTGAGGGGACCATCTGTCTTGAGCAACTAGAGACATAGTAGATGGAATAGAAGATGAAATATATGGAATGGAATTGTGTTTTGTAACTGAAGGTCCTCAACTGGGAGTGTTCGTTTGGTCAGAGTCCTGAACCATCTTAGAATTAATAGGTTTTCAATGATAAGGACTATCATTGTTGTAATTGGAGTGTCTAAGAGGATTATCATTTGGGAAATATTTTCTGTGCAGGATGATCTTTTTGATCACTTTGAATCATTTTGATCAGATGGGGCTTAAGTTTCTAAGACAATTAGATCAGTCTTTTCATAGGATCTATGAAAGATACTTCATTGTTGTTTACTTGATACTATTGAGAGTGTTCATAGTGATGAATGTATTCATCAGCTGGATATCTCTCAGATTCAGCAATGTTAATGTTGTCAACTGAAGGTTTTAAGAATTTGTTAGCATCAGTGCTTTCATCAAATGTGATGTGGTAAGTTTCTTTATTTTGTTGCTTTCTTGTATTGAAGACTCTAAAGGCTTTGGAAACAAGTGAGTATCCGAGAAAGTAACCATCATCAGCTTTTTCATCAAACTTTCCTATGTAATCTTTATGCTTGTGAATGTAAATTGGACATCCAAAGACATGAAGAAAGTCGATGTTTGGAATTCTCCCATGAAAGATTTCATAAGGAGTTTTAAGATGTCTCTTAACAATAGTGGATCTATTTTGAGTGTAGCAAGCAGTTGCTACAACTTCATTCCAGTATTGTTTTGAAAAGACGGATCCTGAAAGCATTATTCTTACAGCTTCTATGAGGGTTTAATTTTTCCTTTTAGCAATACCATTTTGTTTAGGTGTGTATGGAGAGGAAAGGTTTTGAGATATCCCTTTTTCATCATAGAAGATGACAAGAATGCTATTCCTAAATTTAGTACCATTGTCAATTTTGAGTTGTTTGAGTTTGATTTATTTGGATTGCAACTCTTTTAATGTATGGACATAATTGGTTTCAGGTTGCATGATTTTCTCTTCAGAAAGTATACCCGGTGTGACCTTGTGTACTCATCAACAATGAAAGGAGTATACTTTTCATGGTTAATGGACCATAAGAGTTACAGGTCCACATACTACCTATATAAATCTATGTGAAAGATTTGATGAAGACATTTCTTGATATATAAAATGTTTGTTTAGTCTTGAAATTGGCTCTATGATGTTTTACACTTTTCACATGATGAACATGGTTTGTCTTTTGATAGACAAGAGATGGAAGACCTATAACAAAATTTTGTTTGGCCAGCTGATTGATTGTTTTGAAGTTTAGATGAGCAAGTCTTTTATGCCAAAGCTAATTGAGATTTTCAGTGGCTATAGCAATGAAACAAGATTCTTGTTCAGAGGATGTCATGTCAAGAACATAGACATCTCTTACTCGAGGAGCAATCATAACAATTTCCTTGTTAGAGTTAAAGATTGTTCCTCTTTTCTTATCAAACTGAACAATATACTTAGCATCACAGAGTTGACTGATGCTAATTAAATTGTATTTAAGGCCTTTATACGAATGCTACTTTTTGTGAAATAACTATATCCTTACATTTGAGTGAACATAACTTCTCATATGTCGTATGTTGAGTCATCTCTAAAACACCACTTGGTCTTGGTTGTTCCACGTATTTATTGCAGGTAGCTTTGACAACCAGTCTTTTTGCCTTGAGCATCCACTTCCAGGGTACCAGATAGGCTTCTGATGTACACTACACAATAGTTTTAGAATGGTTAGTTTTGCCTTATAAATAACCCAACCTTGTGTGGAGTTTTAAATTTTGGTGCATTTGTTAATTTTGAGTCCTTTTTGATTTTAGAGCTTCATCATTCTTGATTGAAGTGCTTCTTCTCTTCTGACACTCGAATGCATTGTGGATCAGATGTGGTATGAATGTTTGCTACCATACATTTCACACCTTTTAGGACATGTTTGCGGGTTTCTGGGCTTGATTCCTCTTCTTGGACGAGAAGATTTTGTTATGTTCATGAGTTTAGTGTTATGATCATAACTTCATCATATATCACATAGTGGGTAGTTTAAACAAATACATAAGATAAATGGAATTACTAAACCCACAATGTATACATGGAGGAAAAAAGTGTTTTTATAGTCTAGGATTTTTTTGTCTTGAAGAAGAGCTTCCTTGACTTTTGAGATGTTGAGACATGTTCATACTGGACATATATTCAAATGATTTACTATGTTCTGTGATCAGTTCTCTCACGTTTTTACAAAACACAAACTTTGTAACAATTTTGAAAGATGATTGTTTATCCACAAAGTTCACCAATTCCTTTTGAAATGTGTTTGTATTTATTTTAAGAGAATTTGGGGGGATCCGTTGAGGAAATTGTTTATCTCTAGAGTAGGATGACTGATTCCGATTTTTGTTGATTGTAATTTAAGATCATTTAGTTCTTTCTATTTACATTTGATCAAAGTAAAAATTCATCTTTAGTTTTCACATGCTTAAATTTTAGCAGGAAGCTGATTTAATTTTTGAAAGCTGAAGCCTTTTTGTTAATCTTAGCTGGAGCATGAAGAGATTCATTTATATGACATTTTTTTAAGGCTTCCTTTTTGAATGTGGAGTTAAACTTCAAATTGTTTTGTTAGCCTCTTGGGTCCAGAAACAGGTTCATCACCCCTGTTTCTACAGTGAGGGAAAGAAGGAGATGAGAGGGGTGCTACAGACTAAAGATTCGTCTGCTGAATCATAGTCAGTCGCTAAAGAGATAGTGACAACAACTAGAGGTTCAATTGTGTTTGTTTGTGACTCAGGTGGGGGTATCCTATTAGTATCATGATTTGGCAGAATAAAAGCTTCAGCTTCAGATAACCAGGATCTTTCAACACCTGGTTTGGACACTTTTGTATCATTAGCTAAAGATTTTACAAAGACTAGGTCTTTTTGCCCAGAACTAGAAGGATCTTCAGTGAGTTGATCAACTCACAAAATTCTCTTCTTTTGAGTGAGAATTTGTTCACTAATACACTGATTTACTTTATTTGAACTGTTAAGCCATGTTTTAGTGATAACTATTAACTCTTTTAGTTATTTTCTTAAGATTTAATTCTCTTTTAGAATCTTAGTATTTACATGCTGCATGGTAAGAAAATCAAGTTTAGCATGTTTTAATACCAAAAGCTGTTCTTTGCATGTATTAAGTTATTGAACAAGATTTCTATGTTTTTTTAAAAGATTGATTCTTTGCTCTTCAACATAGTTAAGATCAATACAAAAATAATCTAGATAGGTTTTTCTATCATCATTATCTTCCATTTCAAGAGGGGATAGAAGTTTTTGCAAAACAGTCTCTTGTAAAATGACTAGTCCTGCCACATTTGTGGCATTTAGTTTGGTTAGTTGCTTTGGTACTGTTGAACCTTTAAGTACCTTTTTTGAAGAATCTTTTAGACTTGGCTAAAAGATCTCTTGCTTGATATTCTTCTTCAAGGTCATTTAGGTACTCCTGACTGCTTCTTGTATCCTCTTCATCATCAGGACTATCTTGAAAGTCCTGGACAATAGAGGTAGAGAAGAAGGTAGTTGACAAGGGCATTGCAGACACAAGAGACTTCTCTTTTTGTGTTTCATAAATACTGTCTATCAGGTTTTCTTCATATTTGAGTTTGCCAAATAGAGAAGCAAGCTCAGAATCTTTCACATGATTTGTGTTTCTGAGACTTTGGCATAAACTTAGCCACTTCTTTGGCAACCCATTTATAAAACCAGTTTTATTTCAAGCTTTGAAAGATTGATGCCATCATCTACTAGTTCAGTTATCAAAGCTTTATATCTGGTGAAAGTCTGTGTTAGAGTTTCACCTTCTTTGAATTTGAAGGTGTTGTAACATAGCTTCAGGTCCATGACCCTACTTTCTTTCACATCAGAGGGGCCCTCATGATATAGTATCAAGTCATCCTAGGTAGATTTAGCTGTTAAGCAATTTATGACAAAATTTATTTGGTCATCTAGAAGTACAGACATGATGAGACTTTTGAGTCGCTGATCTAAGTTAGCAACCTTTCTCTCATCTGTTGTCCATTATACTTCTGGCTTCCTTTGACCAGCTGCCACGGGGATATAGGGACCATTTTTATGATGTTCTCAAATTAGGGCTCAATGCCAATAATGTGGCACATGAACATCTTTTCCTAATTTGTGAAATTTTCCACCTCTAGTAGAGGAGCAGAATTTAACTGTCCACCCTATATTCAAGAGTTTTGTGGTACTTTCTATTGTATGTTACTGAATCTTGATTTTTAAAAGATTTTTGAAATAAGTTTAAAGAACTTTTTCTAAAAAGATTTTTACAAACCAGAAAGGCTCATAATACCACTTGTTGTTCCTTTTGAATGTGATATAAGGTTTATCAAGTTAAACTAATCACATTTCATGACAACAAAGTGAGTTTTAAATGTATATATAAAGCAATATAAAGAACAGTTTAAAACACACACAAAAGTAACTTTTCAATGTATAGGAATCAAATAAAGAATCTATGACACACCTTGCTTGCGAAATAGCAAGGTGGTTGAATAACAATTGGGGATTTTATCTCCTTCAAACTTAAACTCTTAACCAAAGTTAAGTGAGTAAGAAAACAAACTACTTGACTAGAACTAAAGCTTCAGCTTCAGCAGTTCTGTTCAGTTTGTTTGAGAGATAAAGAGCTCTTCAATGTGTTTCACATTAATTGGAAGAGTCATCTCTTTACTCTCAATATCCCTTTCCTTTTATAGGCAAATGGATTAGGGTTTACAAGTTTAACCTAGACTACGTGGCAAGCATAATAGGTGTTGAGGATACCATTTATTGCAGATGTGCTTTATAGTACTATGGTATAGTCCTTCTAGGAAAAGTGTTCTACTTCTTATACCATACTTTAGAAGTATCATTCCCAAGGAGAATCTTCCTTATTCTTTTTGACTTAAAGCATATCTTCTTCCAGCCTTGTAAACTTCTAGAAGTGAAAATCATTTTTCATTTTCAAATTTGTTAAGAGATAGAATCATCCTGCTGGATTGTCAAGCCAAGCTAGAGAAGCTCTTACTAACGTCTTCTTCAGTTTCTAAACCGTCTCATAAACTAAAGTGAAGATAATCTTAATCTTCTAAGTACCCGAAGAACTGGAGCTGAAACTTTTCTTCAGCTTGACTTATACTTAGGTAATTTTATATTTAAATCTACTAAAATACTAAAGGGCTCAGGAACTGAACCCAACATTTTCAAAAAAAAATAAATATTTTATAATTTCTAAAAATTTTATAATTTCTGAAAAAACCTGCAGAAAAACCACGATTACATTTAATAGTTATATCCTATCTTTATGCTTTAATAGAGTTCTAAACCCTTAAATGTTTCATTGTATATACACATCTATTCGCTGATCTTACGCTAGGTTGTAGTTTTTTCTTTCTTGTCTTTTGATTTACAGTTATATTTGATGAGAAAGAAGCCCATGAGTTTTACGGAGTTTTCATTCAATCGGGACGACTCTGGATGTTGATTTAGCCACTTTTACGTTTGTTTCTTCTCAATTATTGACCAAAACCAAGGGAGTACTAGTTTCTTTTATCTTTCCATTTTCCCTTTATTCGTTTATTTAGGTACTTTTAAAAACATTAGGGATAGTGTTCATCTTAAGTGTAAGGGAAATAATCCTTAAAAACTATTCCTTCAATTGCCATTTGCTCTGTCCTTAAAATAATGAGTAATATATCAAAACATAGCGTAGACGGTAATTTTGACCCAATTTTTTTATGACACATAGCAACGAAAACCAAGTACTAATAGCATCTCATGGATAGGAATTATATTACTAGCATAAAAACCCTCTAAAAATTCCACCCCGGAAATGTGAGGTTCGCTTTTAGATCTTTAGGAATTCATGTATCCATTTTTGATACCTAAGATAATTTTACCTTTCGCATTCTCGAGTTAAGGAAAGAGCAATTGCATGTGTCGCGTTCATGTATTTGATCATGCATAGGTGGTTTTATCGCCTTTTCTGGAGCATTGGTATCGGTTAAAATTATATGAGAGTGTACCAGTAGTGTATTAAATTCTAGAACTTGTTTTTGTGATGCATCCCGAGACTGCATAGTGAGAATTATAATTTGCTAAATGATAAGAGGCACTAGGATAAACCCATGTTTTAAACCTGTATTTGTTATTATGGTCACCTCGATCATATAACTATCCCACACCCTTGCCATGCATTCGTTTTTAGTGTAGGATTCCCCTAGTACACCTCTCCGAGCTTATCCTTTTCACAGTTCTTGTAATTTTCCGATGGACTCCGGATTATTAATGAAGAGCATTGTTACCCTTAACCAAGTGTTACTCCCAAATTGCCTTAACCTTCCTTGTATGTACTCATTTTTAGTACATTATTATTTCAAGCCCAATTAATTATTGCAGGAGTACATAGTTGCTAAGTCGAGTCATTTATCAATGTATACAGTTTTGGAATGATTGGGAATCATGGTAGTTTTTATCTTATGAAGAATTAGGGAAGAAGTCACCTATTACCTCTATTAGAGCTCAATACGCTCCATGTTTTTTCCTTTCGATTCGGGCCTGTAATTAGTTGATTGTAATGAGTTAGCAAAAACTCAAGTGTAGGGGTATGTTTATAAACCCTAAGTTATGTATTATGTTCTAATTAAAAAAAGAAAAGAAAAAGAAAAAGTTGGATGTAGAGTTTGTATTTCTTAGTTCGTATATCTAGAGTGATCGAGTCTTGGCTTAGCAACGCCTCAGCATTTATTCGTGTAGTTAATTAACTCGCCATCGCCCATGAATACTCCATCTATTGCTGCTGCTGTTTAACCTACCCTCGAACATCACAACCCTTTAAAAGACCTCTTTGATAGTAATTTTTAGTACTTGCGCCTAGCGGTGGAGGTTTGATCCTTAAACAAGCCTATGGTAATTTATATGCTATAATGGGTAATGAGTGTTATTTTCCCTTTTCCTATACTGTTATAATTCATTATACACCCGAGAGAAAGAGAGAATCCAAACACTTATGTGAGGTGCTAGTGTATAACTTTC